>VZUI01026529.1:0-199630 GCA_013401135.1 Cettia cetti | reverse complement strand
AGGAGAGGAGAGGAGAGGAGAGGAGAGGAGAGGAGAGGAGAGGAGAGGAGAGGAGAGGAGAGGAGTGCAGGGTCACTTACGGTAGCACTGCCGCCCGTCCGCCCCCAGCTCGAAGCCGGGGCTGCAGGCACAGCTGAAGGAGCCCGGGGTGTTCACACAGCGGTGGGCACACCTGCCCCTACCCTCTGCACACTCATCAACGTCTGCAAGCAGAGAGAAAGTCGTTCAGATGGGTGTTGAAATAAAAAATAACGTGTTGAAATAAAAAATGACGTGTTGAAATAAGAAATAACGCTGCTCCGTGTGTTCAGGGCTGCATTTCCAAATATCTGCTGGAAGGATTATCCCCGTGTCAGTCTATAAGGGACAGAACCCAATGAACCCAGGAACATCACACTCACATTATTATCCAGAACAATCTTTTTCTCTGAGCACCATTGACCTTGAACTTATCAGGGTGAACATTTACAGAATCAAACACTGTATTTGCAGTATCAGCCAAAGCAACTTATTTATTATTCCTGTAAAAAGAGCAATGGCAAAAGAAGACCTCGTGTGAAGAACTCAGAAGAAACTTCCAAAACTCTGAAATTATCACCATGTCCTGAAAGCCATTATAGTTAAATGAATGGAATGGGAAATAACTGATTATTTTCTGAATGTCAAATGATCTGGATTAAGTGGTGGTTGGGTTTCAGCAGGGACAATGGAGATAACCCCTGAATCCTGCAGCTGCTTCTACAGCAGTGCAGTGGGGAGGCGTCTGCTGCAACCACAACAGCTTCACCACCCCTGTGAGGAAAGGAAAAGGTGCAGACCCTGAAGTGGGCAGGCTGTTCCTCCCCCAGTGCTCTGTCAAGCAGGCTGCTCCTCAGCTTCACACTTGCTGGTCTGTATTTTGTAGTTAAATGCCCCCAATGATGTCCATCTTCCTAAAATCTCAGTGGAACATAAAAGTACTTTTGAGGAGTAATTAGTTAAAAAACAAAAACCAACAAAACCACAAAAAATTTACATTAAATACAGCTGCACAGACCTACCTCTGTGCAAAGACTGGTATCACACATGGCAAACCCCTGAGCCATCTCCTGTTCCTTCCCATTCTGACACCTTTCTGGCAAAACACAGATTATTTATTGCACTGATCCTGGGTCAGTGTCTTGAAAATGGCAGGGGACAATCTGATGTGCAGCTCTTCTTCTTTTTATCCCAGCAAACTCTTTTCCAGCAGATTTGTCCCTCCACATGTGCTGTGCCCAGTGCTGTGCTCGTGGCCCCTGCACTTGAGCACAAGGAGCTTGACAACTGCAATCAGGCTCCTTGCAAAGAGAGGCCCCAGGCAGTGCAAACACCATACACTGGCTCATGAAAATTTCAGGACAAATGACAGCTTCTCTGAAGCAGCCACGGGAGCAGCTGCTGGTTAGAATAAAATGGGTTATTTCTCCTTTTTCTCTAATTGTCAGTTTGTGGGTACACTGAGCTGGCCAACGCTGTAAATGTTCTTTTCTCTTCTTCTTTTTAAAGAGAAAAATAAAAAGTTGAACCACAGCCACCATCCTGCAGGTTTCTTCCTGTCCTACAGCTAATAGCTGAAGTATGACACTTCAGCTGCCCTCTGTCTCCTTCCAGCTCGGTTTCCAGAGAGTCAAACAACAGCTTGAATTTTGCAAAAGACATTGAGTAACTTCTAGGAGCAAAAACCAATAATTGTATATCCATGGTAAGACATGCTGCTTAATGATTCAAAAGATTGTTGCCATGAGGCTGGGGAGAAAATTTGTTCCAATATATTACACTGCAAGTTAACTCAGTGATTCAGTTTATACATAAATCAAGAGAAATGTCAATGTGTATCTGAGACAAAACGAATAACAGGCTGACCTTACTGCTAAACACACTGTTGTTTCCATCCACTCATTACCAGTGCATTACTTGAAAACAGTTTTTATTTTCAGTAATTATTCGTGAGTAATTCCAGTAAGAGAGAATCACTAAGATGTGCCATTCTACTCACAGAAGGGCTTACAGGCAACTGAGGAAAATACTCAGGGTAGAAAGTAAATATTTTGAAAGGCACCCAGCACCCTTTATATGAGACAATAATTTAAATATTGGAAAGATTTCGGCCAAGTTTTCAAAAGAGGAGTGTAAAATTACTTTCTGAATATATATATATATATATATATATATATATATATTCACACACACCCTAATCCTGACTTGGCTGTTAAAAATCTGTGCACCATCAAGTCCACAAATGCTTTTTACTTCATAAAACTGCTAAACTCTTCCAAGAGTTTCACTGAAAGAGAAAAGCAGGTATTTTGACCTCTAATTCCCCTACATTTTGGGTCAGAAACACTACAGATCCTTTTGACAACCCCAGACTAAATACAGGACTTTAGAATTCAACTTTTCAGGCTTCTCTCTTTGGAAATCTTACACATCATGATTTCTTCCTTCACAGTAGTTTCTCCATTAATATGGAAACAGTTCTCCAGCTAAAAAACCTTTTGAATTCTAAGTAGGTTTTCAGTGACCTGGTTCAGAGTTTTACTTGAACCAATTTTCCAGGAGCTGTATCTGGGACATTATTTTAAAGGGACCCTACAAGAATAACACCAGAGCATTCACAAACCCAGTTGCTAGAAAGCATGACTTAGGAGATCACAGAGGAATTTTCATCAATAAAAAAGCCCTTCAAGACTATGGGCTGGCGTGAATATCACAGAGAGAAAGGCTGTTTCAAAATGCACACTCACATTTGTACAACATATTCCTTTCCACTCACAGCTCAGTAAGCCAGAGCACTGATTAATAACTTTCTTCACAATAAAGAGTCTGGAGTTTCTTACCTAAACAGGACTTCTTGTCTGCAGAAAGAGAATGCCCTGGATGACACTCGCATTTTGCAATTCCTCTCTCATTCTGACAGATTTGTGAGCATCCTCCATTCCCACTTGTGCAGGGGTCTATCACTGAAACCAATTAGAGCACGCTGTCAACTGAAAGGTCACTTTTTGCCTGGAAATGGTCTTACCTGCCATTGTTACAACTAACGACGAAGCAGCTGTAAGAGATTAGACTGGGAAAAAAAAATGTGACAGCATCTGGTGAGCAAAGCTGCTGTTTTTCTGGATGCTCTTTGTTGCTGGACAGCATTTGTCACAGAGCAGCAACGAGGGTTTAAACAGCAGGAAACCGATCTTGTATTACATTGGAAGTAGGACAAAAAAAGTACATTTTATTGTTATTTTGCTGTACCTGAACAGATTTCAAGAGTTCTCTAAACAACAGCAATTAGCACTCCAGTATGTGTGAATCCATAAACACACACAGTGATGGAGTTCACCACAAAACAATGAATATTTAAAAGGCTGTAGTGGAAATAAAACACTGAAGAGCCCCCAAAGACATCTTTCAGTCTATAAACATATGCCATTCATGTTGTACATCAAGGCTTTTTCCTCTTCTTGAACAATAACATACCTTTTCAAGGATAAGGCACTCTAAGTGGCAAGTACTTAGAAAAACTTCTGTAAAGTGCCTACAGAAGCCTCCATCTCGAAGATTTCACTGTTTTATAGGTGTATTTCTGGAACAAGTGCCTGCTGGAAGCATACTGCCCAAATAGAGACTTGGCACACCCCAAAATAGACCTACCATGGCTGTTCAGACAGGTCTGAGTTGGGTTGAGATCTGACATTCTGCACCAGGCTGAGGCTTTGCTTTAGAGCACTGATTACACCAAAATTCTGGTGAGTAACATTGCACAGGTAAATCTGGAGGACACCCTTGTCCTCTAGAGTTCTGCTTAACTTTGAATAAAACTTCTTAAAAGCTATACCTGTTCCCTTACAGCTCTCATTCAGCCTCAGCATTTTACCAATTAGTGCCTGATTTGAGACAGATGACCAATATTCCTCACTTGCCTCCAGCCTAACATTTTCCTTCCCAGCTCTGTATAAGCCAGCTTCTCTCAGAGCCCCTCAGGAAAGTCACCATCAGTTCAACAACACCAGAGGCAGGGCTTGAGGAAGCCTGGGGAAGGGCTGAAGGAGTTTGGCTCTGAATCTGGCTGCTTTGCTCTTCCACTGGCTACGCAGGAGAAGGGAATAGGAGAGAAAAACCTCTGCTTCATGTGGCTTTAAATATGGGGCAGGGCTTTTTTCATCACTTTTCTGTGCAGCCAAGTGGCATTTTGTGCCACCATTTGGTAAAGGAGGAAGCTGCCACAGAACACCCTCAAACTCCCTGATGTCACCTCCTGCCATCTCGAGAACACGCAGCACACAAACCGTTCCGGTCTGCAGGGCTGCGTTTGACTTGACAGTGCTAAAAAAAAAAAAAAAAAAAAAAAAAAATACAATGAAAGCACGGTTAGGGATGTAGAACTGAAATTGGACTTCTGACACGATAGGTTGCAAATAGGTTTCCAAGGAACAGCAGCACTTCATCGTGCATGACACTTCCAAGGCTGACAACTTGGCTCTGCAGCTCAGCAATTTGCGGTCTACAAAGGATTTAGCTCCAAGCAAGAACTCACTCCTTGCTGATATGAAATATTGAGTTATTTGCAGATTCCTTTTCTATTTGGGTAAATTAAATGAAATCACTATCAAACAGCATCTGTTAAACCTGCATATTATGAAGGTTTTCAGAGCAGCTAAAGCTTTAATTTCAGAATGATTACAGCACAGAGTAAAGCTTGTAATGCTCTGTGACATGACAACAGGCAAACAACAAATTACACAGTAGACTTTAGTAAAACATAGTAATTCAAATAAAGGTAGCAGCCTTGGAAATCCTTGGATGAGGTAAGTTTGTAAAGGGAAGATCTTCAGGACATAAGGCAATCAGTGATTGACTTGCTTTCCAGTGATATGTATGTTCCTGTCAGAAGCAGGTTTCAGGAAAAGCCAAAAATAACTCATTAGTGTTCTTTTCTTCACACATTTGCCTCTTACTGGTTCATTTAATAACTTTAGTAGATAACAGACTCCAGCCTACAAAGCTTTACTCCAAGCTGTTAAACACTATGGTGAAAAATTTACTGGCATGGTTTCATTTCCCAGGTGCCTCAGGACACAGAAGCCCAGACTGCTTTGGGTTGGAAGGGACCTTCAAGCTCATCCAGCTCCACCCTCAGCCATGGGCAGGGACTCCTTCCACTGTCCCTGGTTGCTCCAAGCCCTATCCAGCCTGGCCTTGGACACTTCCAGGCATGGGGCAGTTCCTCCAATCCATCACTGCAAAGGTGCAAACAACAGGATCTCCAGTCCTATCTGCCATGAGCTCTAGAGCACCTGAAGAAAAGAGATTTGGGACTTACCAAATTAATTCTCTTGTTCCCAGCAACCATGACTTCACACTGGAGAAAATATAAAGTGGTAAAGCCAAAATTGCTAGGCTTGAGTGTTTCTCTAAGGCTTTCCAGAGCTGTGGGTGCAATATTAACTCCCAAGGAGTCCACAGGGATGAATCCACACCTGCACAACACCTACACTGCTGAGGCAAACCCTCTCATGACACTGGTTTCTCCATCCAGACCATGACCCCAGCAGCCAAGCTTTGGTTGGAAAATTAAAAAAAAACCAGCCAGATTCACCTCCTCCCACTTCTCCTACTTAAAATATCTCTGAACTGACAACCCAAATGCATTCATGACCACTTCACCCTCATTTGTTCCTGTAAAAATCTTGTCCATGAGCTTACCTAGCACTTTCCTCTCCCAGGCATTCATTCTCTAAGGTATTTATGGGGGGACAAGCATCCTACTCAGTCTTCATTTTGCAAGCTGAGCTCTGCTTACAAGTCAGATCCTCCTTCCTCCTGGGGAGGGCTGCACTTCTTTATTTGGGTTCAAACACCCACAGTAAGCAGTCACCCAGGGAATGCCCCACCTGCATACCAGGCTGACCCTGCCCCTCTCAGGGCTCAGTAGTTACAGGCTGGTGACAAACCACTGCCTTTGGTGGTGGCTAGCTCTCCTCAGCCCCCCCACGTGAGGGGGTGAACAGTTGTGCCAAAACCTCCCCCTTTAGGGGTCCCAGCTGAGACAGAGCATGGAGTGGTCCAGGGAAGCTTGAACTGTGCTGTGCCCACCCCAGGACAACCCCCAGCCCACCTGGCACGGCCACACTCGGCCCCCTCTGTCCCACCACTCCATAAAACCCACTCAAAACGTCCTGTGCAGGCTCTGCACATCTCAAACACACCTTGAGATGTTTGGAAAAGGGATGGAGAACAGCAGAGAAAGGTCTGACACTCCCTTCTCCCTAAATCTCCCTTTTCCTGGCTCTTTCTGATAATCTCAGGAACAAAACGTGGCCACCCTGTGAGAGACAGAGGCCACTAGGCTGAGGGTGCTCCCAGAGGTGCAGCCCCCACAGAGGGGAGGATCTGGGGGGGCCCAAACCCAAGGGGAAGAGTTCTCTGCACCCAGCAGGAGCTGGGAGCCATGTGAACAGCAGGATTTACTTACACTTCATCCACAGAGTACAAAATTTCTGAGCAGAAGAGGAGACATATGGAAACGGTTTTGTGACAGGAATTTCAGCTCAATAAATCCATAAAATTTGGCCCTATCTTTTTCTCTGGCATGTTCAAGGGTGTGTGTGTGTGCTTGTGTGGGGAGTGGGGGGGTTGCCTTCAAAACTGATGAATGTTAAGATATACAAGAAAAGAAAAGCAACAATCAAACCCAAAGGTAGCATTGCTGTTCTGCTTGAGAGAGTGCTTAGAAACCTGAAGGGGAGGTTGAATGAATCAGACTGTGATAAGCCAAAAGGAGATAAAGAGAAAACTTCTTGTAGAATAAAACATGCAATGCAGGCCAACTCTATATACGACTTGATGAGCAATAAAATGTTAGAATTAAATCATGATTAAGCTCCTAACCTATGTCATCAGCATCATTGTGCAAGGAACAGCCAGGGATCTACGAGGCCAAAATCTTGTTCAAAGTTGTGATTCAAAGTGAACTTCACACCTCAAACAAATCCTGTTAATAAGCAACTCCTAAAGCTGACTTTGGCACACAGGGAGAAATAGGAATGAGCACAGTGACCCAAAACACCATCCTGGGGTATTTTAAATTGCCTTTACTCTCTTCAGGCAGGTAGCACAGGACTCACCTTCACAGGATTTGGCATCTGTCTTCAGCTGGTAGCCTGGCTGGCACTGGCACTTGTAGTGGTCCTCACTGAGCTGAACACAGTCCTGCCCACAGCCCCCGTTGTTAATGCTGCAGGAATTGACAGCTGGAGCCAAGGAAGCAGTGAAGGAATGCACGTCAACAACCTGGGAGAACCTATCTCCTATTTTAAATACACAAATGACAGCAAAACCAGGCAAACCTCGCTGAGCAGCTTTCACAAATGCACTGTCCCCACCCCCGAGTGACTGCTCTCCCTCGTGCTCACTGGGCTGGGCTGACACAGCATCCCACACCAGTGAAATCCTGATCCCAGGGAGAGGCAGGAGAGATCTAAGGACTGTAATGCTGACTGAAGCACAGCACCCTTTGATCTGACAGCACCAAAGCACTGCCAATCCACCCAGGCAAGGAGGGAAAAAAAGAACAGCCCTGCTGGCACTTGCCCATTGATTATCTTTTCCTCTCCTTGCTTTCACTGATTAAAAATAGTAATTGTCTTTCAGGGTGATTTCCTCAGCCTCATAAATAAAAAAATCCAAATAACAGAAGCCACAAGCTCTGCAGAACAGGCTCACACAGCAAACCACAGGAACAGAGAGTCCTCTGTACATCTTTAAAGATGCTGCTTCTTGCACCCAAGCAAATTAATATTCTCTTTTGTTCAACACATATCCCTGGCCTCTGGAGAAACATTTCTCCTCCTGACAAAACATATTAACACACACCCACACCTATTCACACGCTGCATGTAAAAATAAGAGTGATGGTTTGACGCTGCTATTGTGCTGATGGAAGTGTGTGTGCATGGCTGCATTGAGATATTTCCACAGCAGGAATGTACTATGGAGAGGTTTAAATTAGATATTAGGAAGGAATTCTTGACTCTGAGGGTGGGCAGGCCCTGGCACAGGTGGCCCAGAGAAGCTGTGGCTGCCCCTGGATCTCTGGAAGTGTCCAAGGCCAGGCTGGACAGGGCTTGGAGCAGCCTGGGATAGTGGAAGGTGTTCCTGCCATAAGCTTTAAGGTCCCTTCCAACCCAAACCATTCTGGGATTCTGTGTTCTCTATGAGTAGCTGGAAAGACTATTTGGTCCTCCATGGAATGCACCAAACTCTGAACCCAATGAAATCAGCAAAGAGCTTTGATATTCAATTTTTGATATTTATTTTAGCAATATTCATATTCCTTCATTTATCTGTAACAGACATTAGTAAATGTTAGTTGCAAAACCTGCTACAGGATTTGTTTCACCCTGTGCCACCAATTAGCAAACACTGAGTATGTGCAGTCAAGTATGTGTTAACAGGGTGAAAAGAAAAGCAAATTTTTACATCCTCCTGGCTGCACACACAGCAGGAGGCAGGAGGCACCTCACTGCACAGAAACCTGACCCTGGCTCCTGATCTCCACCTGTGCCCACCAGCCTGCTGCCCTGTCAGAGACAGAACTTGAAAGCAGCTTCATGTCTGCACAGCAGACAGCAGACCCCGTACACTCTGAGCTTCCAGCTCCCTGCACATTTGTATCCAAAGACCTGTTTTTCAGCAAGAATATTCAAATCAGATGAAAATATTTCAGAAGACGAAAAACATCTTAAATCCAAGTGACAGAATATACATGTCGGCTTTCAAAAGTGCCATTTTCTTCCTCCCCTCCTGGGCAGGAGCCAGTTTGGATGCAAGGGGAGATAAGCAGCAACCTGTCACCATGAGAGTTTTGGAGGACTTGAAGGTGGGAGGGGACAGGACAGGTGTGAAATCCTGTGCTGGAGGCACTGTGCATCCCAGTTTGGTGGGGGGCTCTGCCAGCAGCCAGGGGTTGCTCTGGAGCAGCCAGGGCAGATTTGTCATGCTGGATGCATGAGAGGAGGTGCCAGACTGAAGGAAAAGACCCTCAGGGGCAGGACAGGACCGATTGTGGTGCCAGACTGAAGGAGAAGAGCCCCCAGGGGCAGGACAGCATGGATTGTGCTCGTGGCTGCCAGGTGCCAGCAACACGTCTCTGATCAGAGGGAGGGATCTTGGCACCTCGTGGGTCTGACTCCATCTGTCACTAAGGGGCTCGTGGCTGGAGGTCTGAGCACCTCCACAGGCAGAAATATGGCCTGACATTCACTTTCAAAAATTTACTCTCAGGATTTGGCAGAAACTGATCCCTGATGTGGATTCCAGATGATCCCAGGTGATGCCAGGAGAGGGAGGGGGCATCTGGGAAGGGTGACAGTGATGGGAGACACCAGGTGAGAAACACAAGGATCACAGAATGGTTTGGGTTCATCTTAAAAATCATCTCATTCCATCCCCTGCCATGGGCGGGGACAACTTCCACTGTCCCAGGCTGCTCCAGTCCCAATGTCCAGCCTGGCCTTGGACACTTCCAGGGATCCAGGGGCAGCCACAGCTGCTCTGGGCACCGTGTGCCAGGGCCTGCCCACCCCCACAGGGAACAATTCCTTCCTAAAAGCCAATCTAACCCTGCTTTCTGACAATTCAAAGCCTTTCTGCTTTGTCCTGTCACAATGTGAAAAGTCCCTCTCCAGCTTCTTCTAGGCCCCCGATCTAAAAACATTAAGAAATACACATTTCTCAACCCATTATTTTTTATAATAAAGGTGATATTTTTACACTGAGCTGGGTCTGAAGCCATAGTTAGATACATGCATAGCAACCATAGGGTTAGAACATGCAATCTCTTCCAGCCTATGTTTTCCATCACTTTAAATCCAACCTTGGCAATGATGAGAAATGTAATTTCAGACGCGCAGGATTTATATTTATGTTGGGAAACATGGATTATAGAGATCTAGAGATATTTTCTTTGTTACTTTCTCTATTAAGAGCCTTAGTATGCTAAAATCTCCATAAAACCCCCTGCACCTCAACAGCTTCTCCACATAAAGCAGACATCAAAGGTAACAGCTGGCACCAGAGATGAATCAGGGTCTAATGGCTGTGCCCTGTTTTCACTTCTAGGAGTTCAAACAGGAATGAATTCCACTGAAGACAATGAATCTACAACAATCCAAACCCACAGCCCGATACTACAATAAACATGTTCTTTCTGAGTTTCAGCTTTTCAGATACCAGCTGGTTCAACTCCAGTGAAGTCAAATTCCTTGCATTAACATAATCAAGGCATTACAAACAAAACAAACAAAAAAATTGGAGAGGGTTGCAGTGAATATTTGGTCTGGCACGTGTATTTATAAATTAATTCAATGCTGAGCAAAATTTGTGGGACCAAAAGGCTGAAGGAAGAAAAGGAGCATTGAAAGAGATGGGATTTTATCATGGCACAAAGTAATGGATAACACCAAAGGATTCAGGGATTGAGTAGCTCACTTTCACACACTGGTCATCACTGAACAAGGCAACCCACTCTGGAGATCCTTTGGGTCTGAGCAGAGTATGAGGGGAGTACTCTGCCTTAGAGTATGGGCAGAATTTCCAGTGAGAGCAGGAAGAATGACAAAAGCAGATTTCCTCTCTCCATGTATTTTAAGGCTCATACTGGCAATGGAGGGATGGTCCACCAGCAACTAGTCAGGATCCCAAACACCCTGAGATGAGGTGGCAGGAGGACTGGAAAACTTGTGACAGAAGTTCAGTAATATTCCATGAATCACATGAGAAATTATCCCAGGTTTTTGAGTCCTCAGATGTAGGCTGAATATCTTTTAAGATGATAGATCCACTTCCTTATGTATGGGAGATTTCCAAGCCATCCAGGCTGTAAAATCTGCTTCCCCTCAAATGATTTTGGCACTTTTGTTCCCACAAACACAGGGTTGCCAAAAAAGAAAAGGAAGACGTGGAAAGAATGAATGTAACGGCAGTCTGGGCTGGGCTCCTCTGAAAAGCCTCTCTAAAGGGACTCTTGTTTCTTATTTCTGCAGCTGAGATAATCACCTTCCATAAACAGCTCAGTGCCAGAATGTGGTCCCTTTTCATTCTCAGCATGCAGGAGAGATTGTTACATCCTCTGAAGTACCCATGGAAGAAATACCACTGCTAATCCAAGCCTGTTTGAAATGCTGGATGTTCTGCTTAGCTGCACCAGGTCAAAGGAGAGGTGCATTAGTGGTTTGCTTCTCATCAGATGAGTGATGAAAGCTGAATGTGCAACCTGGCATTGCACAAGGGGCAAACTCTCCATCCCCAACAAGCAGCTACCGTCCAAATCCTGATCCTTGGCACTCCTGATTTGCATGAAATGCTTCTCCCTGTCCTCATCAATTAGTAACTGTCTTGTTCTCCAATGCATGAGAGCTTATTATATCCATTTATTTTGGTGTCTTGTCTAAACAGCTGGAACAGGACTCAATATCCTCCCTCAGTACCGCGTACATCCATTATCATGATAGCAGAGCTCTCTGAAACTCCTGTCTCTCATCTTAGGATTTATTTTTTGCTTCTCCTTGATAATTCCTGAGATATTGCAAACAAAGCTGATCACTGTATGAAGTATTTTGTGTAATTCCTTGAGAACATTCACGTTTATGAAATGAAAACTTGTTCTCTGGTATTGTTCACAGCTTGGACAAAGCTAAACTGAGCTTTCTGATTATTGAGGCAAGAGGAAACCTAACTATTTTATGTCCACAGAAAGATTATCTTATGACACAAGAAAATTAATTTAATTGCCATTAACACCTACTTTTTGCCTTTATCACACAGTTCTCTTTCTCTTTCCCTCCCCAAAAGTTCCTTTAATCCCCTTTTTGTATAAAACTCCCTCTCCACCACAAATGGGACTATTCAGAGGGAGTAATGTAGCTCAAACAACACATCTTTCTGGTTAGATCTGATCTGAATAAGATTAATTTCTCTTTTAATTCACAGAAAACCACAATTTCTTCTAGTTATTTATGAACCACTCTGCTTTTACATTATTTTTTCCCTCTCACTATAGCATTTCCTTGTCCAGTCCTCCACCAACTAAGATAATCACGAAAAGACTGAGAGTTCATCACATGTTTAATTGCAGTTAATTACCAAACACTGAAAGCCTCTGTATGTGATAAACCCCAAAAAACCTAAAAGGGTAAGTTTTAAAATAAAAAAAAATCCATTATTCCCACAGCTTGAGCACTGGTACCTCCTGTGTCCTGGCTGCATCAGTGGATGTATTGCCGTGATCATACTGGGAATGACTGATGACATCTCTGGCTGAAGTTAAGCACAACCAAAGGACTTTGTGCAGGAACTGAGACAATGCCCAAACTGTGAGGGAACTTATTCTGCAGATGTGGTCTGAATGTACTTGAGTGTTCTTCCCATATTACCTCAAATCACACTTAAAAATTTAAACAAAAGGTGCCCTTTTCTTCTTCCCAGATGAAAGAACATTTTAATCCTTTCTGCGGAACTCAAAAAATTTGACTTTTGTACTGATTTAAGTGCAATATAAGAACTGTAATGCATTTTTTTTTTTTTAACAACACGCAGAATTAACTCTGGTATGCCTTGTTTCTGGCTTTAGAGTCCAACTAAGAAAGACAGGGCTTATTTCTAATGGCAGAGGTGCTGATCCTCTCCACAAAAACAGGCAAAGTGTCATGGCTGAGCTCCACGGTGCTCTCTTCAACACGAGCACACACAAGGTAACTCCACCCTATAAATCACAATCACTTAGCTTGGAAACAACCTCTAAAATCACCAAGTCCCAGGGCAGTGCTGGATCATGCAAGGAGATTTACCACAAAGAAAAAGCACTGAGAACTCAAAAAATGCTGTCATTTGAAACAAAGACCTCCTAAGCTCTTCAACGCCTGCTGCAACAGAATTTTCACCAACATGAGACACCATCAAAAATAAAAAAACAAAACCCAAAACAAAATAAAGAGCGAGTGTAGCAATACCTAAATCCTCACAGCTTGAACTGCTTGAACCAGAATGGGGAAGGATATTTAGTCAGAACTGAGACTGGAGAAGTCTGGGAACCTTTTGCACTTAGAGGGAGCCCCGAGCTGGGAGGATGCAGAGCAGCTCCTTACCGATGCAGGTGCGCCCATCGGCGTGCAGCCGAAATCCCGCCCGGCACTGGCACTGGAAGGAGCCATGGGTGTTGGCACAGCCCTGCTGGCAGCCTCCATTCAGCACCTCGCACTCATCCACATCTGCAGAAGGAAGGGAGATGGGGGAGAAAGGATTACAAGAGAGCCCAGCACAGACAGACCCTGGTTTTTCCTGCACGGCTCATCCGGAATGCAGCCAGGGCGCTCGGGCTGGGTTGTTGTTTACTCCATTTTGGCAGCAAAGAAAAGTGGGATTTTATGGTATTTTTCCAAGTTTCCTGCAGGCACTGCCTCTGTAGTCTCTGCTTCTGAAGTCCTTGTTAATTAGAGTGATTTGTGACATGGCTCTTTCATTGAGGCCAAGAAAAAAATATAAAAATTAAGGTTAGATAACTCACCTGAGCCTGTAGGAACTGCTGGTCAAACCTTTGGCTTTTATAAAAATTTGCTGTACAAAGATTTCCTTTTGCATCAGGCCTTTAATCCTGTTTGTTCTAGGGGTACAGCAGGTACAACTGACATGAACAGAAAGCAGACACATTCTCATCACCATTACATTTTCAACCATGGAAAGCACAGAGAACTTAAAAGAGAAAATTTTAGAAGAGTGAGTTATTTGTGATGCATTTTCTGTGTCTCTTGCCATAGAAGCATAGAATGGTTTGGGGGTTGGATGGGATCCTAAAGCTCCTCCTATTCCAATCCCCTGGCCATGTGCAGGCATACCTTCCACTAGCCCAGTTTGCTCCAAGCTTCCTCCAGCCTGGCCTTGGACACTTCCAGGGGAGTGCCCTGTTCTTCCTTGTGTTCACCTAAACTTTCCACAGCATCTTCTCATGGTATCCCGGAAAAATGATGAGAGCTCCTGCTGATACCTTTTCCAAAGCTAAGCAGGCATCATTCCATGTGTCAGGGGGTTTTAGAGGATTACATTTGGTCAAATGAAGAGGGAAACAAGCATTAAACCAGCTTGAGAACCCTGCTGGAAAGTTTTATCTGAAAATGATGGACAATGATGGACAAAGATCAAGAAGAGTTTACGGAAACAGGTCAAGGTCTAAGACAGAATCATAAAACTGAATTTCCAGAAGTACCACATAAGCAGGTTTTGCACCTCTTCAGCAATGCTGGGCTACTGTAAATAGCATTTGATTGACATGTTGACACCATTACCTTAAAAATCAACACAGGGGTCATTGGAAATAAGGGTCAATTAGTCCATTCCCTGAAAAAATTCACCTGGCAGATGTTTGCCTAGATTTTGTCTGTCCTTTCCTTAGCAGTCCCCAGGGACAGCAACTCCAGCTCCCACCATCTCCCCCAGGGGCGATGCTGGTCCCAAATTATCCCAAATGCCAAAGACATTTTCTTCCCTCCTGTAACAGACATCTCTAAAGAACCCCCCTTTCAACACTGAAGCCTCCTGCTGATTTAATTGCTCTTTAGATCACATTTTGAAATCATCTAATGGGAGGCAAGTCCACAACTACTCCTGTGGGGAAGTGAGTCCAGAGTGAAGGAATTTCTCCCCCATGTTGCACTTGAGCAACACGGGGTCTGGCTTTCAGATCTTTGCTGTGGTTGTATCTGTTTTGCATTTAACTTTCATGGTTTACATATTTTTTAATGCTTTTATGTTTATTCTACTTTAGAAAATCTAATCAGAATTAACTGAAAGAGGAAGTTTTAAAGAAGACTTGGAAATTCACAACATCCCACTCCTGAGGAAATGTATATATGAAGTTAAATTTTAATACTTCACATGTGAATTTCCCTCACCTAAAATGAAGTCCTGGTGTTGACTGGTATTTAAATTCAGACCATTTGCTAACATGCACCACTTTTTGATCCTGCTGCTGTATTTGTTGTTTTATTAGACTGTATACTACATACGTGTCCTACTGCCCGGAGACATCTGGAATATGCTTTTCTTTAAACAGAAATTTTGCTTTTTAAAATGTAAACAGTAAACAGAAAATGTTATTCACCTTGTTGAATTCCATACCACTAAGTACCAGACTGCTGAAAAATGCCAGGACGAAATCAAACCCAGGGAACTCTTTGGATGGAGTGTCAGAGAAATAAAATAAGCAAAAAGACTCAGAAAAATAGAACAAGGAAGCAGCTGAACCACACAGTACAACACGTTCCAGTATTTATACCTCAATAAACTCAAACACTGGGAGCTTCAATATTTTAATTTTATAGGTTACGATCGGCTGGAGAATTTCTCTCATATACCAAACACAGTTTTAAGTTCAGATATTGGCACTTACAAAGGAGGAAAAATGGTCCAGCTAATAAAAACGAGCTGGGAGTTAGTGATATTTGTTAGTCTCCATTTGGAGATTTAAAGGAGTGACGTGGTTTATGGGGGTGCTCTGCACCCAGCAGCAGCTCTTCCCTCAGCGGCTTTTCCCTCGTGCTGGCACATCCCAGAGGGCCATAAAGCAGTGATACTGCTGAAAGGCAACACAATTCAATGCAAAATAAAAGATCCTAAATCACTTGTGCACATGAGCTAGACCCAGCCCTAGCCTGAGACTCCCTGCAGCAAGTGGAGGCCAGACCCAGGAGCTGAAAAAGCAGCTCCACGACGCCACATCAACAGCAAGCCTGATGACAGATGATCCCTTCCAGCCCCAGACTTCCTCTGCAAGATCAATATTTTAAGGATTATATGCTGAAAGATTCCTTCACATCCTACAGATAAAATCAAGAGAAATGCAAGGCACAGTCGCCTTTCCACGTCTCCTCCATCTCAAGGCCAGGAAACAGCTTTGCCCCCGGTAACAGCAGAAAAATTCCCTAATTATTTTGTCTGGGGAGCAGTCTGCAAAGCAGACACTGATCTAAATGCCTGAACTGCATTTGAAAGTTTTTAAAATCTAAACTATTTGGACTTTTCCAATTGCTGTACTAGTAAAGGGCACACAGAGCAACAAGAAACAGCTCCTGCTGGTGCAGGTACAGGAGTGGCCATATTTTTTTCTACTTAGTAATAGCTACAGAAAGATGAAATTATTCTAGAATAGCAGATGTATAAAAATATTTAAAAGTATTCTTGAAATATAAAGCCCTTCCATTGCAATTCTAGAACATCACAGGATTATGGCAGATTGTATCTGTATCTGTGATTAAATTTGGATTAGTTTCCAGTGCAGATTAAACTGAAACACCTTCCTGCCCAACTTTCTACAGTTACAACTTAGGATGCTTATCTGAATAACCTGAATTTCAAGCCACTTATGGCTTGCTTATCACAAGTCAGACTGTGATGAAAGCAACTGCATCCCCACAAGACAGAGGGAGAGCAATCCATGGAGACAAGAGGGAAAATGAGAGCTGTGTGCTGTCCCCAGGCTGTCTTGCAAGGAGATTACACTGCTGGGTGAACAGAGCAGAGGTGGTGTGGGGATATTCTCCTTTTCACCTTCAAAAGATTTCAGAGATGCTTTGCAGGGAGATTCCCCACTGAAGGTACCTTCCTGTGTCCTTGTTTATTCACCTTTCATCAGGAATTACGCAATACTCATACAAACCAAAGTCTGTGTGCTCCCAAGATGTAAAATATTTTAGCCACCATGTTACACATCTTTTTTAGCTCTTCATGCTCCTGAGGGCTGAGCCCTTGGACTGACCCTTCCTCCATCCCAACACCTCAAGTTCCAAACTCAATAAAAGAGGATGTGATGTACAAATGCCCAGCCCACTGTCAGCACCATGCCCTTTCCAAGGGCATCCTACAGGGGAAATTCCAGACTGTGAAATCCTCCACACCCCTGACTGAGGGCCCTGCTAATGGCCAAGGAGGTTGGTCCCTAACTGGTTTGATGAACCACACTGACAAAAGTCCATTTGCCCTGCCCAAACCCTGTTTCAGTACAGAGCTGTGCAAGTGCTTGTTTGGAATTCAGGGTTGTCACATCAGCAGCTTCTTTCATATCATTATTAAAATGCTCAGGAACAGCCATGATCAATCAGTTCCTCAAAAATACACAGAGAGCAGCGATAAACATGGATAATTAGTGAACCTGCAATCATGGTTTTTGTAAAGGAAGAAAGAAAGCAAGATCCTGCCAGATCAATTCTCTACTAACAGAAAGCTTTGTTTTTTAGACCACTAAGAAATGCAAACAAGATACAAAACTGAACTCAAAAAAAAGAAAAAAAGAAAAAAAAAGAAGAAAAAAAAGAAAAAGGAAAAAAGAAAAAAGAAAAAAGAAAAAAGAGAAGCCTCCACTTTGAGAATCCTTAATGGAGGAGAGATGATGTGCCAGAGGTATCCCAGGGATGGTATTCTCACTGAGGAGGACACTGCAAGAGCTCCACGTGACACAAGGGAACAGCAAGGTTTGCCTCTCAAGGAGCTTCCCCCAGCCAGTGGCATTTCTTGAGGGTGACAAATGAACAGGCTTTCCCTCCCTTGACTATTAAAATTTGCATATTGAGAACCGTTCAGAGTCAGTATTTTCTGAGAGAGAAACAGACAAAAAACTTACTCTTCCAAGTGCCCAGGCATTGATGGAGAAAAAAACCAGAAGTGGACAGTACCAACTTCACCAATTAGAAGAGATATTAGGAAAAAATTCATCCTGGAAGGGGTTGTAAAGCATTTGAACAGGCTGCTAGGGCAGTGATGGAAATGTCACCATCCCTGGGAGTGTGGATGTGGGACTTGAGGACATGGTGGTGGTGCTGGGCTGACAGCTGGACTTGATCTTGAAAGTCTTTTCCAACCTTAACAGTCATATGATTTCAGGATTATTTATTATTAATTGTTTAGTGGCTCTATTTGAAATTATCCCAAGTGGATAAACTGTTCAACTCCAACACAGATTTGGAAATAAGTTCCAACAATCTGCCTCACCCCTCCCTTGCCCCAACCAGCTCCCCCAGACTCTTCAGCTGTAGATCATTTTGTACATCTGATAAGAAAACTCTGATTGTTTGCTATTTAATGTGAAATTTTAAATCAACAAAGATGCATGACAGTGCTTTGCCTTCTGTTATTTTTAACTACACTGTTACTACTCTCTTTTCTATATTCCAAAGGGTGTTTAAACCTCACAAAAGTTACAAAGTGAAAATATCATATGGTCTTTCCCCACTAATTACATGGTGGATTTTGCACATTATTTTGTGTTTTTTCAATTAAATAATTTATGTACTCATGGGAAGGAAGGGAAACAGGCTTGGTTCCCAGACACGCTTAAGCTGATCACAAAAGTCAGGAATTATTCTATAGAAGTAAAACATAAAATAAGCCTCTGTTATTGCTGTAAGTAGGCAAATTTATAAAAGATTCAACTCACAGCTTACTTTAAATCACAGAACTCCTGAAGTCTCAAGCTCAGAAATGTCCAAAATTTGATAACCAGTGTGAATCCCCTTACAAATGCACTCACTACTAGGCATGACATAATTTGCTCTTGTAGCAGAAGTTTTGAAAAGGATCTCTCCTCTTTTACTGACACTCAAAGGATTTGCAGGCTTTGAAACTTTGATTGGAGGGGGTTTGAAACTCCTGTTGCTAGAAAAATATTTGGCCATTTTTTCCACAATGAAAGAAGCTTTACATTGGTATTGACTCTAGGAAGGAAAATACAAGTTCAAAGTCTGGTCCAAAGAAAGCCTAAAATTAAAGAAAATCAGTTCATATTAATAAAAAACGTATTTCTTTTTCATTGAACCAAACTGAGCAGCAGAGATTGTGAAGAGCAGCTTTGGGTGGCTGGGAGGTTTTAAACTGAAAACTCCAGGTTTTTTGGTTTTTTTTTAATGCTTCACAAAACCCCACAAATATGCTACAAGCTCCATTGAGTGGTTTTCTAGAACCTGGTGTTAAAACATCTCCATGAAGCAGCTTTCAGCATAGATAAATGTGCTCCTGCAGAGCCAGCTGGGTCATTTTGAACTCTTAGTGCTCCCAGGCTTTTATTTTTGCTCCTCAGCTATTTGTTCTGCCCTTTGCTGGCCCCTGCCAGGGATTAGATGAGCATCCATTGTCTGCTCCAGCTCCGAGCCAGCCAGGTCAGCCCCGACCGCTGCAGCTTCCTCACATTCCTCACTCCCAGGTGTCCCGGGCTGCTCCAGCAGGATCCATTCATGGAATGGCTTCAGCAAACCAAAAGGAGCATGTCATGGCTGGTAAGAGACTGGTTAAAGGCAAGGTTAATGACTCCTCACCTAATTTAGCCCCTGCAAGCCCATTTCACAGTGAAGGAGGAGCCTCGTTGGAGCAGCCAGTTTTCTACATTTCCTCACCTGGGATTAAGGACAAAGCAACTTTCAGCAGCACCCATTTTGCAGTTACAGAAAGAGGATTTACAAGTTATCTGATTATTTACCTGCCCCTGAAAATGGGGAAGGTAAATAATGGCATTAAACCACCACAGCTTTTTGTCCCAGGTTCACTGTCTGTCAGTCCTTCCTCCAGACCTCCCTGCAGATTTGGTCCATCGTGGAGAGGCATCTTCTACCCTGTAGCTGGTACCTTGCCCTACACCTCAGATGTTTTCCCAGGTAGTTTTAAGGACTTACAGCTGTGCCTAGGCCAGGTATCACTTGTCTCCTTCAGATTTCTCTCCCTCTCCACAGAAAACACCAAAGGATGGAAAGGCTGACCACTAGAGTCATCAATGGGACTGTGTGTCAGGTAATAAACATTTATGTCCAGATGTGAAAGGAGATGCATCTCCTGGTGCCTGTTTCCAAGGGAAAAGGACAGAGGCATCTCCAAGGTATGGCCTTTTTGACAGATCCATGGAGCAGGAATGGCAGGAGCTGCCCCACACCTTGCTTTGGAGGAGAAGACTTCTGTGAGCACTGCAAGGGACAATCACCCCATCGAGTCCAAGAGACCTGGATTTCATTTCCTGGTCTGTCACTGGCCCTACTGGAGACTGAACAGGTGAATAAATTGCTGTGAGATACAATGCAACCCTGTTAGTGGGGGCCACAGGTGATTGGAAAGAACAACACTGGCCTGAAAAAGATCCTGGTAGTTTGAAGTCACTGCATTTGAACTCGAGATGGGGGAGGAATATATCAAATATGCTCTAGAGGTTTCTTTCTTCCTTTCTTCCTTCCTTTCTTGCTTGCTTTCTTTCTTTCTTTTCAAGGTAAGACTGGCACAAGGCAATCATTAAAGTGGTGAATTGTTCCTCACCAATGCCTGGACCCTGCCACCACAGTTCATTTCTCACCTGTCCCCCAGGAGATCTCCTGGACAGAGTGATGCAAAAAGAGAAAACTGGACAATATTTGTTGCCCTGTTTCTGCTTACTCTCAATGGCTGACATGCCACTCTCTCACGAGATATTTAACAGTGGTTTAGCTCAATAAACATCCAAGAGCCCCTCATCCACAGCTCTAAATGCAAACCATATGTTGCAGATGAAAACCCTGAAGATTATAATTAGAACTGTCCATTCAATTTAAACAAAGTCAAGAATGAAAACTATTTCAAATTCAATAAACAGGCCATTTCAAAGTGTAGACACTGTGGAGGACAAGCTTAACAACTTAATTGACAGGTAAAGCTTCATTTCTAATCCTCATTTTGATATCATCTGTAGCCTCAGGAGTCAAAACACATCACTGCTCAGTGCTCAAAATATGCAGAGAAAATGAAAATGTCAGCTGAACGAAAAAAAAAGGAGAAGCATCTGTTTGATAGCTGTGTAAGCCTGTGATATGTAAACTGCTTTGGAGTCAAGCAGACCTAATTAGAGTTTCAAGGAATTCTTCATTAAATATACACACAGAGAGACATATATATGTATATACACACACGTTTTAAGCAATTATTGAAACCAGACAATTTGCAAGAAAACCAGGCTATAGAATTAAAGCAAGGAACATGATAATTTCACGGACAGACCTCAAACTGTGATGTTTTCACACAGCCGTGAAGAAATCCATTTTTCCATCTTTTCACAAAGCAGTTCTGTATGTTTTTCTCTGCTCTAAGTATTTAAAACAAAAAAGAATGATCCATTTTGGGACCTTGGTGTAGAACAGAGAATCTCAGCAAAGAAAAGCCAAAAAGGAAGAGTGATAGGGTTACCAGCCTCCACAGTGGGGTTAGACTAATAGATATTTTGGCAATTGCACCCCCTTGACGACTCCAACTCTCATCAACTTGAAACACACACAGATGGACACAAACTCTCAGTGGAGAACTGTGCCAGGATAAGTGAATGACCACATGAAATAACAAGAGAATACAAGCTGAAGAACAACAAACCAGATAAAAGGGTAATTTAGGCTCCTAAAAAAACCTTTACACACTGAAGAAAACCCAGCTTCATTAATGTCACTGCTTCCAGTAGAAAAGAGGTAAATGTACTGGCTGCAAACACGGAAGTTAGAAGGGAATGTTTAAAGACAACAATCAAAATTTCAGGTGATTTCTGCTTAGGAGAAAGACTTTGAGATCACCAGTATCAGCAGCTACTGCAACGCTCCTGTAAGATTTTCTGATGTGGGGCAGAACAGCAGAGAGAATATTTGTTATGGGTCTATCAATTTTTAAATACAGCTCCTCAGCACAACGCAGCTGGGCCCTGCTATGAGGTGGGAGGGTGGCAAAGGAGGAGAGGATTTCTACAAGGAGCTGCACTTAATAAGTGACAGCATGACACAGCCCAAACTCCTCGTGTGGACTCAGATCTGAGCTGTATTAAGGAGGTTTAGATGTTGGGCCATCAGCATCTTCTCTCAGCAGGATATGGCAGTTTGCAAGAGTAGTTATGGAATAAAAAGAGGAATGCCTGATGTGATGGGAACACCTGGATTTTGCTAGCAGCAATATTAATGCACACTTGCTGAGCTCCGTGTCTCTACTACAGCAGAATGCAGAGAAATGTATTTTCCACACACAGCAGGTAAAACATGCACAAGAAAATTATAATCATGCAAACACCTTCATAATCTAATGCTTCCAGCTTACACTGCATGTGCTGTGCTGGCTGGAAATGCAGATGTGATTTGTGACAAGGCTCTGCAGGACCAGGAGAGCAGGGAGGGCACTGGCACCATTCAGCCACCAGGCTCTACCTCTGCCACTCTAAAACTGAGAGCACAGCACAGCCTCCTCTCCCTCAGTCACAGCTGGCTCCTGGCAGCCACCAGTTCATGGGGTGCTCCTCAGGTGCCACCACAAGCACTGATCCCCCACTGGAGCCATCCCAGCTCCAGGACAATCTAAGACAAACTGCCAGTCAGTAAAGGACAGCATTTTACACAGGTTTTCTTGCTCTGCTTCCTTTATGACATAAATCACGTGTGACTCTGCAGAGATTCTACCAGGAGAAGAGAGAAGCAACATTAACACATCCGAAACCTATCCACGTCAACTTCCAGAGCTGGATCCTAATCATGAACCACAGAATGCTTTGGGAGGGGAGGGACCTTAAAGATCAACCAGTTCTAATTCCCTCTAATTCCCTTGCCACGGGCAGGAACACCTTCCACCAGCCCAGGTTGCTCCAAGCCCTGTCCAACCTGACACCGTAAACTCCTCCAGGTACAGGCCACGAATTCTCTGGGAAACCTGTGCCAGTGCTTCACAATCCTCACAGGGAAGAATTTCTTCTCAGTATCAGATCCAAACCTGCCCTCTGTCAGTTTGGAGCCATTTCCCTCTCTCTTATCACTCCATGCTTTTGTTGAAGGTCCCTCTCCAGCTCTCTCGCTTCTCACGCCCCTTTAGGCACTGGAAGGGGCTCTGAGGTCTCCCCAGACATTTCTCATCTCCAGGCTGAACCACCCCAACTCTCTCACCCTGTCTCTGTATGAATAATGTCACCAGGCAGAGAAGAATTTATTTTACTTCCTTTTTTCTTCCTCTTCCTGAGATTAAAATTCCCTTCAAATTAAACAGTTGATTGCTCTATTTTTATTAGTTGTTTTTGAACGCCTTGGCTGACACTGAATCCCTTTTGGGACAGGAACTGTTCACAGGGTTCTCAGGTGGGCCTTTCACAGAACCAGCATGCAACAACAGCAGGTTTACTTCAAGTTGGTCTTCTAATATATCCCAGCTAAAGCCCTCAGGTACTCCTGTAATTGAAGTTTGAGTAATCCAATATGATGTTGATCAAACTACTGATCTTTTAATAATGCAGTGTAGCTCTCCCAGCAGTTGTATCTCGCTGACAGTCACGTCTGGATCGCTTCCTTTGGGCCAAGGCTTTGAACAGAGAAGCTGAAGGGTTTCTGTTTGCCTTAGATTTTTATCACAAATTGTTTTAAAGCTTTTAAAGGTTGTATCAGATGGCTCATAAAATCCACAGGCATTTCAATAATAATTTTTTTTTTTAAAAAAAGGGAGTTCTATTAGCTGTCCTGGTGAAGAACAGTATTAAATGCTCCCAAAGAGGAACACAAACACCACTCAGGAGCTGTGCTCTTTCCTGTCTCCGTTCTTGTTTACGCAGCCTGTAGGCAAAGCTACAGAAAAAGCTGTAGCCACCCTGCACAACACCCTCCTCTGAAAGGCAAATGTGCACATTTTTCCTCTCACAATTTCCATTTAAAGTACAAATTTAAGGTTTTTCTAAGCCTCGCCTCTCCACACAAGAATAATTCAGCTGTAATTTGCATTTTCGATGTGCTCGAACTGAACACCAAGATGACTCATGTGCTGTTTATAAGATGCCTGTATTTGCTGGTAAATACCTTGCTACAAACAAGGTATAATTTAAGTATTCAGAAGTCTTGCTTCTGCATAAAATTACTACTAAGTGTACTTTTGGAGACCATGACCAGAGCTTCAATTTCAGGCTTGCAAAGCTCTTCCTACACAATGATTCTTAAAAGTACGAGTGGATTTTCTTCTCTGATAACAGCAATCATTGTATCTCTGTAATTGCAGAAAAGATTACCTGGCTTTTAATTCACATTAGTCAGCTCCAACAATACCGTGCTTCTTTCCTTTCCTTTCCTTCAAAATAAACTAATTATTGTCAATCAGCCCACTGGAATGTTAACATTCTCCATAACCTGCCCTTCAGATGCAGTCATAAATGCAAAAAAAATAGCTAATATAAACTAATCAGACCCCTAGAAATATCTCAAAACATACTTGTACTGCAGTCTATCATTTTTTGTCACATTACTTCCAAATATTTTCTTCCATCTGGACAATAACAGCCTTTTCCTACAGTTCTATAATGCTTTTCATCTAACAATTCACAGCTCCCATGTTAATTAAAAGCATTAAGTCCCTGAGCAATGTGGCAAATATTGCAATATTTCTAAATGTTTTCACTATCAAAAGCTGATCAATACAGCTTTATGCATCAAGTGGTTTGGACAGAGAAAACTCTCCAGGTCAGTTTTTTCTGCCCATGCCCAACTTTGTGAGCCCAAACTCACAACTGCAGGACCTGGAGTCACTCACGGAGGAAGCGCTGAGAGGGTGACGGTCACTTGTCCCTGCCCGTCCCACAAACACTCCTTTCCAAGGATAATGGCAAGCTGAGGTTCCTGCTCCATATTTGCTTCCAGCTGGTGGAGCTGGAGGCAGACAAGGTAGCTGGGAGGCTGGGGAAGCAATCCATGTGCCGAGTCTAAAATCAGCTGTGACGCACGGGGAGCCGCGAGCGCCATATGGACGGCACCGGCAGATGCCGTGGGGATGGAGCTCTGCGTTTGCTGCTACCTGTGACACCCAGAAACAAGCCTTCCCCTTCAGATCAGTGATCAATAATTCATCTGAGAGTTGAAATGCAAAGGGAAAAGATGCCAGTTTTCTGTGGGGTAGGAGCAATGCTGTGCTTTTGAAAAGACGCTGCTGCCTTGGAGCACGGCACAAGTTGAGCTGCAGGGAATGTATGACACGGCGACAAGCTGCACTACACCTAACCCTGTGTAATCCTGACATAACCTGAAAATTAAACTGCCAGTTCCACGGTTTGTTTATGCAAAAGGCTGTTACTAAAACGTTGCAGCTGAAGTAAGTGTTTAAAAGCAAAAATCTAGGCACCAAAAAACAAGCTCCACAGAGAAAAAGAGATTTACCAAGATGATCTGGAAATAATCATTGAATCCTTGAAATATAAGTGGTCCCAGTCTTCCCCAAAAGTCAAGGGTTTTTGGGTAGGACTCCTTCAACTGTTGCTTTGGAGCCTTTGATTTGGATAATAATACCCTCGACCCAACTGGTGTGCATAAAACTTCTGCCTAAAAAGTGACTGCAAACTGACTCAGGCTGTTCTCAGCTCTGATGGATGAAAACACGTACCCAGGATAAACGAGCTCAGCCTTCAATGGCAGTGCTCACTTTGGAGGGAGCTGTCATAACTGTGAGCCTGTCTACCCCGAGGGATGGCAGATGTGAGAAACTGGGTGGTTCAGCTCACAGCCGCCTTTGTTCGCTGTGTGAGGGAGGAGTGGGGAGACTTAAGCAACAGCCGAGCAGGAATCAGGAAGAAACTAAACCAAGGCAATTAAAATTCAACAATAAATCAGTTATCAGAGCATCAGATGCTCTTCTTGGCCCAGGCAGACACAGAAATGCTCTGAACCAGGTGGGAAGTGTCTGTTCTGGCCTGAGCAATGTGTCCCTTCCCTGACTGAAGAGAAACAGACAAAAAAATGCTGGGATTTGCTGAGTTTAGTGTTTGATATATTTTTAAAAGATTGAAAGGGTTTGTATGCCCCCAGCATGTAGCTGAGTTGTTTTTGGTAGGGATGGCTCACAAAAGGAAGGGCACTGCCCAGAGCAAGTCACAGCCAGCCTGGAATGAGCCCCCAAAATTCAGCTCAGGCTCCTGCCTGCTCAGGCTTGCCAGGAATCAGCACTCAGGTAATTCATTTAAAAAGTCCAATAGGCTGCAGTCAGTGTTACTCTCACTATGAACATGTTGTCTTTTTTGCTACTTATTTGGAGCACTTTTTTTTTTTGCTGTAGAACTACCAGGAATAGACAAATGCAGACAGATGACACGATTTGCTTGGGAGAGTGTAACAGCTCCATGCAGCTATTGATCCCAGCCAGATCCAACACGGCACAGGAGAGCACGAGGGAGGTCAGAGGAACAACCTCCAGCCATCATTTCTTCTCAGAGAAATGCTTGAAATTGAGAATTCCAAAAGAATGACTTGGGAGTAGAAATAAAATTAGATTCCCCATCAAGTTTGCAAATGTAGAACATCACCAGCAGTTTCTGCCCGGAGCTTCTGCGCAGCCACGCACAAAAATCACACAGTGCTCCTGCCTAAATCCAACAGTCTCCAGAAAACCACAGAACTCTGAGTGTACAATGCCAAATAGTGTTTATAATGCATAATTAATCTCAGCTAATACAGATCCCTCTATGAGAGAAGAAGGGGAACTCCTTTTTTTATTATTATTATCAACCATGATCTGAAATCAAATGCAGTTATTATGCTTTATGCACACGACTAAAAATAATGACTTGACAGGTAAGAGCAATCATAATTAATATTTAAATGTAGAAACAGATATTGGTTCTTGTTGAATTCACTTCAAACATAAGACATTTTCCAGTTTTCTGGATGTACAAACTAATGGAGAAGAAAATGTTTACTCTGCACCCCCCTCAGCAGATTACTGTGGGTTTTTTATACTTTGAAACATAAACACTTCAAATTTTCTGACTTAGCTCTAAAAACCCAAGCTGGAATCCCAGGATACTTGAGAGCCAGTAACAAATGGCTTGGAAAAATTAGAAATTAGGTTTTACCTTCTCTCCTTACAAGTATTTTTCTTTTGCCTATTCTTTTTCTCTTCTTTTTAGAATTGCAATAAAATTCCAATACCCTGAAATGCCTCAGTTATCAGGATGGTTCACCCAGGGTCTGCTAAGGTGATGAGGTGGAGTTGTCCATTCCCCTCACTCTAGGAGGCAGACATTAGGTGGACAGAGTAATTCAGTTACAGACAATTAGATAATTGTGATACAATTCCTGCAACTGGATTTATTTCCTTGCCTCAAGACAAGGTCTTGAAATAGAGAAAGATGAAGAGGGTTGGGTGGCTTCACCTCATCTAAGGGTGCCTTCACTTGAGTGCTGTAAGATTTGAGTTCACTTCGTGTGGTACTTGTTGCACCTGGAATAAGAACTGGTACTTTTTGAATTTTGTAAAACATATTCTCCTTGTTCTCCTTCTGTTGAAGTGTTCCTGGCAGTAAGTACCTCAGTGTCATGGCCTGCCAACACTGTGTGTTGAACAAAATGCAACTTTTAGAGCTAAGATAATGAAAAAGCATCCTGAATCCTTCCAGCAGACTCACTCCTGTTCTAATAAAAAATGAAATAAATATAATTAAAATGCCTTGGCATTTCCTTTGAAGTGCATGGTATAATGTCCTTCAGTTTTTTATCACAGGACATGGCAGACACCTGTACATTGATTTGCTGGGCAAGGATAACAGCCCAAATGCAGAACCAACATTTGTTCTCTTCAGCAAAACCAGAATCTGACAAGAATAAGTTACATCTCAGACCTTATTAACTTAATAAATGCTGCCACCACATTAATAAACACTTTCTTGCTGTCAGACACGTCCCTCAGTATTCCTTTTAGCCCACCATTAACTCTCCCAAGTGCTTGGGGAGTTGCCCCTGCCCTGGGATGGGCTCCAGCAGCAACTCCATCCCTGGGGTAAGCAGTGGTGGCCCTGCACAGTGACACTCTGGCTCTGGAGCAGCTGCTCCCAAAGCCCCCCTGGCAAAGGTCAGGAATCTGCCAGAGCTCCCGGGTTTGACCGACACCCCCAGGGATGGGATCACAGTGACTGCAGCATCGCTCTAATCAACAAAATAGGAGCTCCTTTTCCTCAACAGTTAATCACAGGACTTCACTTGTCTCTAAGTTCCTTCAGTTGCCTTGACAGATGAGAGCACAATAATATAAATGAGAAATGACAGTTTACCAAAGAAGGTTAACATAAGGTCACGACCTTTTTCTACTTGACTTCTGCAGCTTATTCATGTGTGAAAACACGCTTTTGTAGCTGTAGCCTCAGCATCCCTTACAGATCTGGACTTGTGCCAACAACTGAGCTTTAAAATTACCATTTAAAATACCATTTAAAATGGTATTTATGTTCAGAAAATACCATTTCTGCATTTTGCAGTGCTCGCGTAGAACTGTTTCGCATCAGAATAAAATATGAAATGAGGATATCTCTGCATTTCACAGCCTATCTCGCTGACACAGTGGTACCTCTGCTCCACAAACAAGGAGGGATTGGACACACACCCTTTTCCTCTTCCTTCCTCAGACCAGGTCACACCTTTCTGAGCAAACCCACCCACGGCCCCGTGCCCAGCTGCCTCAGGAACACCACACGGATACACAGGGCACAGCATCAGCCTGACAGTCCTACACTAGTAAATGTCAAATATTAATTTGTCACATTATTTGTGCAGTGATTTGAAGCCAAATCCCGTCTCATCATTCATTTCCATCAGGCACACGAGGAGCGGGAGGGAAGCAGGAGCTTTCTGTCACAATCTGTAATGCCTACGCCAGGAGCTGCCAGGAAATATTTCTCTGTCAGAGAAGCAAACTGAAGTTCTGATCATGAAGGCTGGAGAGTGAAAGCTGCAGTACAACATGGAGATAATTAGTTTTGAAAGGCTAATCAGGTCACTGCTCTGGCTGGCATTTCTCTGGAGATGCACAGGCCTTCAGCTTCAGCACATCTTGCCTCTCGATACCAGTATCCCTCACTAAAGTGAAGGAAAACTTTACAAACTACACAGCTCTGAAGGACATAGCCTGCCATAAAACCCCCCAACAGCCAGAAAAGATCCTACAAATAGCCAGGAAATATCCCTACAGCCCTTGGAATGAGGCTAGACCCGACAGGATGGGGTGTCCCAGGCTGTGCTGCTCAATCCCCTTCCCATGTGGGTCCAACCAGCCACAGAATCACTCAAGAAGGGGAAAGTTTAATCAAAGCTGATAGCAGTAACCGTTTTAAGGTTATCTCACCTATTTTACACTGTTGTCTTGTGCATATTCATGAAGCCTTGTGTCTTGCACACCCCTTTTGACACCCTAGAAGGTAGAGCTGTTGAGCATTGTCAGCTCCTTCAAGCTGAGAAATTAGGCCTTTGGGTCTCCAAAGAAAATTGTTCACAAACCCTCAGCAATGCTTGATCAAAACAGCAGTGCACTTCAGTACATTGTTGGTTAGTGAATCTTTATCCACTGTCCCTTCCTTAGCATTAAACAGCTACAAATGGCTAAAAAATATTTTCAAAGACCCAACAGTTCTTTCATGACATCCTTCCCTTTTGCCAGAAGGATGCTCTATTTTGTTTCTGAAAAACACGATCAATCTTTCCAGTAATAATGACTAGCTGAATAAAATCTGTGCTGCTTCCATGCTCTTTTCTAACAATACACCATTTTTGTACCTTGGCTTAAAAAAAAACCCCATACACTGATCGATTATTGCAGGGACCAGTGAAATAAAACCAAGCATGAGACAAATAATGGCAGCAGAACAATAGTGCACATCTATTTAATGTCTGAGTTTAGAATAAGAGATAACATAAAGCACAATGGTGCTATAAAGGCAGAAAGAATGAAACAACCCAGAACAACAATAAACTTTATTCCTCCAAAACACCACTGGTTAACCTGAATGAGGAGCTGTTTTACTCCTACCTGCAAAAATGACTCCTTTGAGCAATGCAGAGGCATTAATAACCCCAGTTCACACCCTGGAAGGCCTTCCTGCAGCACACACAGTTTTGAGAGCTCACTTTTCCCTCACATAGTAACCAACCACTAAGTTATTCATATTATAACACCTGATGGCCAGAAGTTGGCTGAAATTGGCCTCCTTGCAGGTCAGTACAGCCAAATTCTCACTGTCATTGTCACCTCTGCAAAAGTCCAGCTGTATTTAGTGACTTCACCACATGACTTGAGAGCTTCCAGTTCATTGTGTTTTTCCATTTTTGCCTGAAGGTTTCAAAAAAATGCCTTCAAAACAGCTAATCATATATTCCCTTGCAATTCCTGGTCAGATAAAATATAATACAAAAATCAAATACCTTAAGCTCTGTTTGAGTTTTTAAAGACTGTCCAAATGCTAGATTTTAAAGCATATTGCAAGAATTGAATTGTGCAGGAGCACTAATTTGGCTAACTTAATAAAATAAGACTAGTCTAAAGGAAAAATGATTCTTGCATGCTAAGGGTTATGATGAGTAGGAGTCCTGCTTTCAAACCTTGGGGTGTGGACAACTTTTATGCACTGAAAGCAGTCAGAAGTCATCAAAACACAGACCTGTGCACTGGCTCATGGGCATATGGCCAGTCAGTCCCCCAAGGAGATAAGAGAGGTGATGTATCAGAGATCTGTGAATCATAAATGATATTCCTGGGCTGAGCTTTCCAAAGGCCGAAATGAAAACATGGAGGGCCATAATGAAATACTTCAATCAAAATAAAATAACCATCTACAGCTTATTTACATTGTCAGGGTGGATCTCAACTGATTGGTTGCCATAGGAAATAATTCCATCATCTTTTAGGGAAAAAAAGAGTGCAGCCAAATAAATTATAAAGTTAGGATAAAGCATATGACCACAGGCAAGAAATACAGTGCTTTATATAAACCTTAAAAAGGAGGTGGACAATGGTAAAATGAAATCTTGGAAGAAGGGAATTTATGAGACACTGTGCAATGAGAAAAGCCAGAGAACACAGTTTCTTGTGAAAAGATGATAATACAGCCTGTGAAAAGCAGCCCTGAGATTAAAAAAATATCATCACTGATGCATTTACTGAAGCAGTGAAATGCACGGGGTGAAATCCAGGCACAGAGCAGAGCACACCAGAGCATGCAGCACATCCCTGTTACCTGTGTCAGGGGAGAGCTCAGGAAGAAGGAACTGCTCTGGCTGCAGTACAGCACACCTTGGGTACTTAACAGCTGACCTGCTACAGTACCTGATAATGCACAAAATGTGGTGACTGTAGGTCAACACATCGTTTGGGCTTGTTTACACCCAGTCAGTTTGCCAGTGCACCCTTAGGAAGTCTGGCCATAATTCATTATGTGTTCCAACATAGGTTTCTGCATAAGAATGAATTTTACCCTATAATGCACTAACTAGACTTAAATTTCCCCTATGAAAAAGAAAAATGGGTTTACATAGCATGTGTTTTTAAATCCTTTTTTATTCAGTTAATCTCTAGCTGTGGAATTGTGATTGAAATGTGAAAATGTATGTGTATTTTCTGGTAAGAACCATTTTGTTTTAGAGACAGATGAAATATTATCAAGCGTATACACTTCCTTCAAGTTTTTGAACTGATGACGGAAATCCCATAATCAGAACATGGCACAGTCAATCCAGGTTAAGTGATAACATTTTTTTCAACAAAATAAAACAAAACTTCAACCCTTTGAAGTGTTCTTACAGTTACATCTTCATAATCCAGACATGAGACAATCTGCACTCTCGACATCTCTGAGCACACGCTCTTCAGCTGGCTCCACACAAAAACCAGCATTTCTTTTCCCTTCCTAAGCCTGCTGATTCTTTAATAGCAGTGAGACATGGCACAAAGCATTACCTCCACAGGATTTTCCATCTTCCCCCAGCTTCTGGCCAGCTGGACACTTGCAGTGGTAGCTGCCGATGGTGTTGCAGCAGCGGTCGTGGCAGCCGCCGTTCTCCGTGGTGCACTCGTTGACATCTGCCAGGAGAAAGCACAAGCCACCCCTGAATAGTGGGCACTGAGCACAGCACCTGAAGATCTGAGGACAGTTGTGCCTGACTGATGTGAAAAAATGAGGAAGTTTCTGAGATAAACAGCTCAGGAGCCTGAAGCAACCCCAGGAGCAGAGATGCCCAGCGACGCTGCTGAGCCCCTCCACTCAACCTGGTTGTGCCAGGGAGGTTTAGACTGGGTATCACAAAACATTTTGTCACTGAAAGGATTGCCAAGCACTGGAACAGGGTGCCCAGGGAAGTGGTGGAGTCACCATTCCTAGAGGGATTTAAAAGAGGTATCACAGAACCATTACAGTTGGGAAACACCTCTAGGATCCTCCAGCCCAACCATTAGTGGATGCGGCATTTGGGGACGTGGTTTAAGGGTGGGCTTGGCAGTGCTGGGTTAATGGTTGGACTCAATGGTCTTAAAGGTCTTTTCAACCTAAACGATTCTGTGATTCTAAGAGTTGCAAGGGTGGGATTTTCCTCTTCCCCTTCTGCACCTCTGCACAAGGTGAGTGTAGAGCCCACCTGGCTCTGGCTGCAGGCTCTACTCAGCTCGCCAGCTCTGGAACAACCTCCATACAGTCACTTCCAGCAGCCTCACTTGGGTATTAAGGGTGCTTTTAGAACTAGTGGCAGAGTTGAAAAACCTCTGAAAGATTTTAAATCAATTATGGTCCTGCTTTCTGTCAGGTGCTGTTATCTACACACCTGACTTATTCACCTTGTAAGCTGGTGTTTTCCTGCATGCAAAATAGAACTTTACACATTACAAATGAAGAACATTAAAGAACTAAATGAAAAAAATAAGTAAGTAAATAGACAGCCAGTGGCAGAGAAAAAAATCAATAGCAATGACATTCACTTACATATCTACTTAAATACCCTAGCTACATAAGAAATTGCAAAAAAATATAGAAGCCATCAGGCCAGCAGTGCTGCTCTGCTGAGCAGGAGCAGAGACAACAGACACTGTGGAGGGGATTTCCAAAACAGAACATTTGTTCAAAGGGGATGGCAAATGTAACAAGCCCAGCAGGTATTTGATTCCATGCACACTGAACTGGGGAAATGCCTTCTCACTCACTTTGCCCTCTGATGTGTTCATGCCCCACACACACACCCAGTCCAGCAGTGCAAGGGCAAGCAGGGACAGACCTGTGTGAGAATAATGGGATCTGGGGGGCTTGGCTTCAATTTTTGTGCAAATCTCTTCATCTACCCTAGTGGCAGAGCCAGGGCTGAGGGGACACCTCACCTCCTCAAAGCCCAGGCTGAGGTGACAGATCTGACAGGCCTTTGGCACTGGGAGGGGGCTCACACTGCTTTCAGGTCAGACAGCAGGAAAGTCAGGAGAAGGAGGATTAAGCAGCAGAAGATAAGCATCATCATGGCTGTAAAAAACACAGGCAGCTACTTCATATTAGTCGCACTCCTCATTCCCAAGGGGGAAATGAGGCTTTTAAAAACAACATTTAATTAGCTTGGAAAGAAAAATAATAATAAAAAAAGAATTTGACATTCATGCGAGAGAGGTGAGAGCCTTTCAACTGCAACCCTTCGTTGTCAAAGACTAAGATTTACCAAGGTTTGTTAGTTCTTTCATGAGCTCAAGCTTCACTTGACTGGTTCATTTTTGATCCTGACTAAAAGCCACAGGTTAAAAGAAATTTTTGAGGAGGTTTCAGACTATTAAAAAGCTAACAGAAAAGTGTATTGTGAAACACCAACGCTTGCTTAAAGCATAGATGAAGAGGCACAAACTCACTAAAACCATCTCATTTCTCTACAGCATTAGATTCAATGTAATGACAAAATTATAATCTCTCCTCAGTGATACTGGAAAACACTGGCAGGCTATATAAAAAAGGAAATAAAATAAAACTCAGTTATCCCAGAGCTACACAACAAACCAAATCCTAACCCACGTGAAGCCAGCGAGGCTCTTCTCCATTTTACAGGAACGCGATTTAAAGAGAAACTTTTCCCCGAGAAAAACACTGAAACACTTCCCCCCACCCCCTTCCTCTCCAAAAACAAACGGCACCAAAATAAGAACGTGCGTCTGCTCGCTTCTCCTCGGCAGGAACATATGACAGCAGACAGATTTTGGACCTGTTCCTCCGAGCACTGGGAGGAGGCACGCGAGCGCTCGGCGCCGCGCACGGGCCCCTCTTCCAAAGGGATTTAATCCCCCCACCTCGCAGACATCTTGATGTGCCTCGTGGTAATAAACAGTAATGAGCCACATAATGACCTGGCTCCACAGCTTTGACTTCTGTTTATACTAACAGGATTGAAAACTAATAAAAACTCCTTGCTCTTTTTATTGTTATTTATTTTTTTTAACCAAAACTAAGGGGAGAACTGCTTTATTCTTTAGTGCCCATAACGCTATGTGACCTGCTGGTGTAAAATATTGACTGGGTGAGGTGGTCTAGGATATACAGCCCAATTTATTAACACCAGTGTCTATATTTTGATCCAAAATATTGGAATAAAACCTTTCCAGCTGAGGAGCTCATCATTATCCCCTTGATTTCACCAGGGTATAATCCATTCGGAAGTGTATAGTGCTGGGGCATGCTAATATATAGGAAGTTTCTCCTTTGATTGCAGAGTGTTCCTGTTAGCAATTAAAAATCTTTTCCTTCCTTGTTCAGCATTAAATGCTGTGGCCCAGCTCTTGGTGCTGTATGACTGAAAACCTCATTTCTTCCTTCTTCTCACCCTCCCTTCTTAATGCTCTCTCCAGGATTTTCTTATCTCTGCCTTAACATTTGTTTTCATCTCTTGATGAAACGTTTTCATGCATTTCTTTGCTGCTTTTTACATCAGAAATGCACCACCTCTTCTGCCATACTTCCACAAAACCCTACTTTCCATCTCCATGTGCCTTTAAAACAAACACCTTATTTAAAACTAATCACCATAAAATAAACTATGATTTAATTTCTGAGTTAAGACAACCAAAAAGGCTTTCTTGATACAGCTTTTTTAGAGAGCAACCACATTTGAAAGAATACCATGAGTAGGAATAATCTCACCAGTTTTAGCCCTAATGGTATGAAAAATTGCTCTCTAAGCATCTCCATCCTTTGCTGTCCTGTCTGCTGTTCAAGACCTTCCCCACTGCCTGCTCCCTGCCAAGCTGTTTTCTGCAGCTCCATAATAAAGGTCAGATGTTGCCTCAGTCCAAAGAAGCACAAAAATAAATGATCTGAATGTGAAGTAATAAAGAATGTGTTTTACATTTGTAAAAGGCCGGGTCATAGAGCTTTTACAAGCCACAATCAGCTGCTCCATATTCCTAAAACGGAGTAGTCAGGATGTTAAAATCTGATTACAGCCTTGCCACTGAAAAAAAAAAAGAAAGTTAAAATAAACTCAACAAAAACAATTCTGTCAAATGATAAATTTCTGTCTGCTTTCCATATTCAATGTCACTCAAGGTTGCAAATATATTTTGCCTTTTGAATAGTGAGAAAAATGACAGAAATTTTTTGACACGTAACAAGTCTGCCACGTTAGGTCTGACAAAAGTTCAGTGTTATCAAGCCTATCAATCCTTCTGCAATGACATGCTGTAGGCACTTAAAAAAAAATAAATGTGATGTTTGCTACTGCAATGTTTCACATTTATTTATAGAGCCAATGTTGCAACACAAAAACATTATCCATGGGACATACTGGATGTGAGCCTTCAATCTTACCATGGGAAAAATAATTGAAAACACCTTGCATCTAGATTAACTTGATATTAACTTTATGTATGATCTGTCTAGCATACATGTGGGGGGGAAAAATCCACAATATATTTTAAATCCAGTAGTATGTTAAATTATGGTTTGTTGACATGGGCCCATGTTCCACACACCGTGCACCCGTGGCATTATAGAGCAGAACTACGTGAAATGGTGTCCTTTCTCCAAAAATCTTATAAAATATTTGATATGGAAGGGAATATACCTTTTTTTTCATGAAGCAGACCACCTTTGCCCAATTAACCCTGCCTATCAGCTACATGCTAAATGGAGAAGGACAATTCCAATTCCTTCACCTCTCTGTTCTTGTTAATGCTATTCCATCTGAAAACATCACACATCCTCAGCTCCAGGGAAAACAACCCTTCACCAAGTTTTTATGAAAATGCAGGTAATTTCAGATTTCCTACAAATAAATGAAGGCTTTTTGTAAAAGCAGACACTGAACATAGTGGTTTTCATTGGTAACACCAGCCTGAAATCCAAGAGCAGTGACCTGCTCTATCCTTAGCTCTGAAAAGTAATAAGCAGATGAAGAAAAATCACAGTGAAAAGCAGAAATACGTATTGGCAAAAGTCTCCTCTCCACACCTCTCCACTGAGCTGCTGCTGAGGGCTGCAGCTCTGCAGGGTCTCCACCTGGAGCTCAATTCAGCATCTTTAAAATCCAGTGAGGGATTAAACCTGCCCTGAGCACAGGACTGGCCCGAGCTGGGAAAGGAGAAAGACTCTGCACCGAGCAGGGGCTCAGCTCTGCAGCAGGAAAACCATGAAATGTTTCACTAATTTTCTAATTTTGGCAGCAATTTGTATGTTCAGGTCAGTGAAACACAGCAGTTAACTCACTGCCTACAGGTTAAGGTATTTTTATTTTCCCCATGCAACAAGTTTACGCCATATTCATTAATATAAAGATTCATTTTTAAGATAACAAAAGGAATCTTGTAACAGCCACACAGTATTTAAAAACCATTTTCCAAGGTTTCTATACTTCTCAGCTGTATATTAGCAACAACTTTATTTATTTAAGGCAGCCACATGCAAAGTTGCCATTTGGGTGCCCAGCTCTGGGGATAACCTGTGCTCTGACCTGTGAACCACTGACTCAAGCATGTGTCAGAGCTCCCTGGACTCGTAATAAATCACTGAAGTGGAATAAAATCTGTAAAAAATCATTCCCATTGTTATTGCAATCCTGCCTGAACAAAGCCCACCAGCACGGAGCAGGGAGGTGATTTTGATTAGTTTAAAAGTGTTAGGGTAACACACCCTGATGCAGTCAGGGGTCACAGCAACCACAACATATTTATTTAGAGGGAAGGCAACATTTCATTAATAACACTTGGGACCTTCTCCTGAAGACTATTATGAAAATATGCCAATTTCAGCAATCTAAATGTTAAATATCTTTAAGAAGGCAGTTTGATTCCTCTCTCTAACAGTCACTGGCAGCTTATATTGATTTTTATAGCAATTTAGAGATGTAAATTCTTAACTCAGAAAACGTAAATGCTGTTGGGTAAAAAAAACCAAACCCTCATAATGGTCAGGATCAAAGCCTAAATATAGTTTATCATGTGCACCTGAAATGCTCCTATATGAGTACTTTAATATATCTGAGTGCCTGGTTCACAAATGTGTAAAACTGCAACTATTTTACAATTTGCTTTTATAAAGAGGTATTACATGCAAGTTTCTGCAAATCACAATGCCTGTTTGACAATTTCTCATATATTGATCTAACTAATTTGATTCAATTTTTAAAAAATGCTGAAGATCCAAAAAATAAGTACCTCCTTAAGTTTTACACACTGTTTTTTGGGTTTTTTTAATTACAGCATGGATGGTCTGAAACAAAAAACGCATGTCTAAAAAATCCTGAAACCTGAGAAAGTTGATTTGAACTTCAAAGGCCACTCTCTGCTACAATGCAACATAGTTCACAGGAGCACACATGCATATATATCAACATTACATGTAAATATAATGTAATGAACAAATAGACTGGACAGGCTGCCAGGCACAACATTAGCACCCCAAAGACTGCATTTGTCTTTTTCTTGGTTTCCTGCAAAAAAGCTTTGCAGCAGTTGTGTTTGAGCAGTAATTGTCTCTAAAACATAAATTACATACATCACTTCCAGCACTAACCATAAATTATCCGCCTGAATAGCAAACAAAGCTGCTCGTTCTGATAGTCAGCGCAGCCCTGCCCAGGTATTGATTAAGCACTCTCAATGCTTTATTAGGTTTTCTTCCCCCACAAAGTCAATACCAGGATGAATATTTCTTCTTGGGCTGTTATGAAGTATCGTAAATCTGAGTCATTATTAACAAGCGCCTGATTAGTGGAGCAAACTTATCGGAAAGTTTGGCACAGGCTCCTGGAGTGTCACTCCCAGCAAACACCCATCACTGCCACTGCCTCTGCTGCCAGCTGTGCTCCTTGTGCTTCCACAAGTTATCACCTCACTTCTTCCAATTTTTTTTCTTTTTTTAATTAAAGAAATTACTGCTGCACTCATTCCTCTTTATCCCCATGTCACATTCTCATATGCAGGGAGCATCCATCACATAACGAGTATATGCATGGCCCCTGTTCCCCAGGGATGTGGGACTCTGCCATGGTTTGCTTTCTTTTCTTACTGTGGCACTAAAAAATTCATTTAATTCAACTTAGATGCAAAACCAAAAGCAAACAAAGCTCCTGGTTAAACATACTTAGCCAGCGTTCATTTCTCCTTATTAAAATCATTGTCTGAAGAAAAAAAACAAACACATTCATCAATCATTCGCACTTGCTTGCATTAAGAGCAACTCCTTTGAAGTCAGAATAAAATCCCGTAGGGGGAAAATACAGGCTCAAAGTTTAAATAGGTGAAACCAAAAGCTGTTAAAGCCCAAGATGCTGGCACATGCTGCTGTGTTGGACTGGACCTGTAGCTCATCTTGACTTACTACAGAGAACACTCTGTACCTGCTGCAGGTACAGAGATGGTCCCCTCCACCCCAAGCTCTCCAACACCACAGAGCAGACTCAGTTCTGAAACTGGCACTCTGTCGCCCTGGTTTTCAGCCTGCTAGTTTGGAGTCGGAATTTCTCATGCACTTTCATGTAAAAAAAGAAATTTTTTTTGTAGTTATCTATCTTGTTTACATTCTTTTCTGTAGGAGGGACAATTGATGGACACTTTCTTAGACCAGTGGAATTGAAGAGGTTGAACCTCAGTCTTCTATTGTGGTCTCTTTTCTGGAAATCTATATAAACTGAAAGAAAAAAATTAAACTTTCTCTTTTCCCACTCCGATTCTGCTGTGGTCACTAAGTTTTCCTTCATGATGGTAATGCACCAGCACTTTAAAGTCCTTTTAAAAATCTCTGTCCCTGGTCATGGCAGTCCTCCATAACCATGCACATCCAGCTCACTTTTTTAATTTTTTCTTCTTCTTTTTTATTCCTAATGTCCTACACATTGATGACATTTTGCAATGACTTCCAAAACCAAACTGTTCCATGAAAGAACATCAGCTTTGATTTCTTTTGATCTCTCTTTAAAACTCTCTATCGAGCAAGAACTATTTCCTAGAAGTGAAATGCAGGACCTAGACCATGCCCGAAGTTTTCCTCTGTTCACTAACTAGAACTAAACCGAGAGGTGGAGCTGGGAGGTCTGTCACAGTACAATGAAATCCCGTAATGGTGCTCATTTTTAAACTATGTTTTCCCAGACAAGGTATGAATAATGCAACCAAACACCCCAGAACATCTGAATAAAGCAACACCAGCCTGGAGGATGCTAATTGGCAGCAATTGGCGCTGATTGTGAGTGCGGCTGGAGCTGTGATTACAAACAGAGCTGACGCAGCCAGCCCAAACCTCAAGTACTGCTGCTGCAATTAAAGATATTTTATCAAATTAGACAAGTGTTTGCCTTTCCCTGCTATGATGGTTATGAGCAAAACATAAAAGAAAGCCTGGCTGGCTGTATGGCACCTTTCCCACATCAGAGCTCTGCTGAGATGAGTTTCTTTCTGCTTTGACTTTTTATGCCACAAAATGGAACCCTTTCAGAAAGAATGCAGGGCTCTGCAGTGACATCCTTAAAAGCCCTTGCTTTTATCTAGAAGTGCTTTTGCCCTAAAAATGCACTCTCTTTGCAGTGTACCTGACTTCCAGCACCAACAAGTGCTGGTTATGCACACACAAACATGGAAAGGCTTTGAACTGTCCAAGTCTGATTTCACAGTGTAAGCCCTTAGTGTTTTTGCAGGCCGGTAAACACTCTGCAAACATCATTTCCAAGGCAGTGACTATCAATGAGGCTTCAGGACTCTTAGCAACTGGATTGATGTTTTGAGTGCTAAACCCCAAGCACAAGCCCCACAGTTGACTCCAGCCAAGCCAAGTCCTGGTGCCCAAAGGAAAGTTCACAAAAGGCACCTTGAACTCCAGACATCCTTACACCCTGCTGCCTTCTGCTTTCCTGGGGGAGGAAGTCAGCAAAGCACTTGGCCATGAGCTAAGGCTGGCTTTTTGCTAATATCTTCTGCTATCTCCAACTCTCCTCTCTTGCCTCTGGATCTGAAGAAAATTTACATGAACTTCTGCCTTTTCTCCAGCTTCCTGTAAACATCTATGGATCAGGTCAGCAGAACTGAATTGAAAAGGATATAGAAAAAAAAAACCCCAGTGTGCTGGGTTATTTCTCAAAGTTTAGCATTTACAGTAATTTTTACAGATCTCCATGAGAATGAAAAAAAAAACCCAAAACCAAAACCAAAAAAACCCAAAAAACAAAAAACAAACAACAAACAAACAAACAAACAAACTAACAAAAAAAAAATCATAGAAAAAACCCAAGGCTGTGCAAATGTATGGAGGTATGGACTCTCACAGCTGCAGAGTGATAGCCAGTGTCAAATAAAAGTGTGAATGACCTGAAGATACCCATGGGTTAGCCAGTGCCAACATCTTCAGGACCAAACACAAGCTCAGAGAGCACAGCACTGGCATCAAAAAGGAACAGCAAGGAAGCAAAGGCAGCACTTTGTGTACTCTGCTCAACCTGTACTTTTAAGGGATTTATGATGTCAGCTCTTATGAAGAGCACAGCAATGATCCAACACAGCAATAACAAAACCAGAGATAAAGATAGATGTGCACATTGGTGATGCCTTTGAGGGTCCCCATGATGAAAGGTGAAGGAACAATTTCAAACAGAAATAAATGCTTGTTCCAGGTAAAAACTGTAAGGATGGGTCAGATTCTACCAATTTAGTGTGGCATACCACGTGCAACATGGGGTGTAGAGAAGCTCTGCTATAATATTACTGGAAAATCTGTGTACAGCAGCAATTTGAGTTTGTGACAGCAGGAGTGTGAGAGGATGAGCTCAAGCCAGCAGGATGCAGGAACAGTGCTGCAAGAACAGCTTATCTGGAAATCAGCTTCCCAGCATTCAGGGAAAGGACACAAATCACAGCTTCAGCTCCTAGCTGCAGAAAAGACAACAAAGAAAAGTCCTGTTGGAAGTGTAGAATAAAGTAGGTGTTTATTCCAGCTTTGTCTCTGCCCTCAGAAGAACTCATCAGTCTGAGCAAGAGAATGTCTCCTTTTGTCTCCACCTGTGGAATAAGTGTCTCAAATGCAGGAGTGTCCTTGTGTCCACTGCAACACGGTGGGAAAGGGACACCTGAAGCACTCCACAACCAATTCTGGCACTTCGATCCTCCCCTGGTCCAAAGCAGTCCCTGATGCCATGGGTGCAGTCCCTGACGCAGCAGTGCCCAGGACTGCCCTTGGTCCTGTGCAGGACCAAAGCCCCAAGCCCAGAAGTTGCTGCTTCACCTACAAACAGGCTGAGTGTTACAATAGTATGCTCTGAGCAAACTGACAAATTAGGCAGATTAAATTTCAGGGCATTCCTATTGTAATAAGCCAGTTCCTTACAAACTGTGCTTTTTCATAATATAATTAACCCCAGCACTAAGCATGTGAGCAAATTAGTTCATTTTTCACATGAATAATGAAAACCTTTTTTTTCTTTTTTCTCTTTTCTTTTCCCAAACCATTATGAACAGAAATGAATATAAAAAATTTCTCAACAGAAGAAGGATAATGTGTGCTGGCTTCTAGTTTAGAATAGGAATTCATTATGGAGATTTAAATGGAAGGTCCTATTTTCTTTTCTTACTTTTCTTAATAGTTGTCCTTGCCAGTCTAATCTGAAACTTTACTCATCATCAGGTCTAGCCTGGGATTAGATCAAACAGCCTCTGCTATGGCCTGAAATGGGTCAAATTTCTCCCCCTTCCCATATCCCCCCAATATTCTCTCCCATCTTTTGTTTTCCATTTCAAGAAGATCTTTCTAGCAGTTCTTTGTGGGCAGAATTACTCACTGCCCTGACAAAAATCCTGTGCTAACTTTAAATGTAAACTCACTCCACTTCTTACTACAGAAAATAATATTTCTGTCATCATTTCCTGCATGGCTGAAACACGACCACACAGCCAGGTCACACTCATTGACAAGAGACACAAATGGGAACTGGTTATTCAGTTTACAGAAGTGTAAACTGTAAGAACTGGCAGAAGTGCAAGGCACAGCCACTGTGCCTTCCAGTAACTGATCTTGTGTGTCAAGTGCAAAGCAACTCATAGGAAGAAAAAAAAAAAAGATTAAATCTTCATCAGTTTAATTTGTAAAGAAACCCAAGGGAAGTCATTATTCCCAGAGACTCCATGGCCTGATTTGTCTGATGAATTCTTCCAACTTCTCTGACACCAATGGGTGCTCATTAACTTTTGCTTACTGGGATTGCTGAAACACCCCCAAACCTGAGCTCACTGTCCCTGCTGAAAGGGAGACCCTTGAAAAGGCAGAGAAGGCATTTAGTAATGAACAGGAGCTAAATATTGCAGAGGTCTGAATCCTGCTCCTCAGAAACAGCAGCCAGGTGAGCATCCTTTAGCCAAAAGGGAATTCCCACTAAGGAATTCCACCAGAGCACTTAAACTTGAATATGTAGTTACATCAAACTTGTAAAAAGAGGGATGTACAAACCATTAACTTTTGTACTTTTGTGCAGATTTCACCAGTGACAAGCTGGAAGCACAGAACTGAAGAGATTTTCTCTTTCCAGTTAAATTAACAACGAGGAGCAGAGCGCAGCTGTGATTTCTCAGGGCCCTTCCCAGCAGAACAGAGCAGCACAGACCCCTCCTCTAAAACAAATAAATCAGGCCCAGCATGCTGGGGTAAGGCAGAAGGAACAATCTGGCAGCCAGTTCCCTCAGCCTGACACCAGCATTTGAACCTGGGACCTTCCCAGCTCCTGCTCACACGTGCTCACCACGTGCAGCTGCTGCCAGGCTCATCCTCACATCCCAGGAATTCTGCTTATAAAAAATATGGGATCCCAAGGTTGTTTCCAAAGGACTGGTGTCAAAGGTGATCACAGGCAGAAATTAGAGGGCTGAAACTGTTAATCCTGCATGGCTGAAATTAATTCGTACCAGAGTAGGAAGAGTCAGTTTCATGTGAGCCAAACTTCACATTCTGGTTCCCAACACAAACTAAATTTGCCTTTTAAATCTTTCTGGATGTCAGGCATCTGGTCTTGATGGAGAGCCATACCCTATTTTTTCAAGGAGTAAAACCAAAGAAAAATCTGTATTTATGTTTTCAGTGAGACATCAGTGTCTCGTCAGCTTAAATAATTTAAAACTTCAAAGTTACTACATGATTTGGTCATTTTATATATGATCATTTTACACCTTAAAACATGTGTTCCTCTACCTCTCTCCCTGCAAACAGCTGACATATATTTTCATGTTCCTCCCTATTAACAAAGTGTGTACCATAGTAAAATATTACATCACATCACACTTCCGTAAGATTGTTTGGTTTAGGATAACAAACTCTGGTTTTCTGAGCAACAGTAAGGTCAAAGTATTAAATTTAAATCTCTTAAACAGAACATGCATTAGGAATAAACTCGAAGTTTTAAAAATCTATTGAAAATGTTCAAAAAATTAAAAACAGACAGCAAAGGGCAAACACTACTAGGGAGAGAAAAAATTCAAACAGGGCCAGAAGGCTGTGTAAAAATAAATACACAGCCAGCACACACCTGTGTGCAGCACACGTAACCATATTCCACAGACACGTGTATTGTTTGGAGTCTGAGTCCTGTTTTCAGAAGAGTGAGGAAGTAGATCAATAAATATGTTTACCTTGATCTTTAGCTCACTCTTACAGACCACTCAGAGCATCTTATTTCACCAAAGCTCTTCAAACCCCGCGCTGCCGGCTCTTCAGCTGGCAGAAAAACAGTTGTACAACGCACGTCAGAGGAATCCAAGGCTGAACAGCCCGGCCTGAGCACACCCCAGCCTGGCCTGAGCACTGATTAAAGCCAAGCTCTTCCCAGCTGGATGAATAAACCCCCCCAAACCTGAGCAACAAGGCAGGACTGCAGCAGCGCCGCGGCCGCAGGTCGGTGCCGGTTCACAGCTCAGGTTTCCACACTCAGAATTTCACCCTTCAGCTCCAATCAAAAAATAAATTCCTCACATTCAACCCAGGCTAATTACTTTTTTGCATGGGAGAGGCAGCCAAATCCACTGTGACGCACAAAGGGAAAGTGTGATCTATGAGCAAAGTACATCCACCACAAGGTTACGGATGGTTCTGGAAATGCAGCCAGAAGCAGACGTCGCTCCCAACATCGCTGCTGTTGCCAACAGCTACCACCTAACGCTGTCTGAGAGGCTGCAGTGATTTGGTGTTCAAAGGGAAAGGCAAAGCCTCTGGTGTCTCAGATCCCACGCTGCCGTTACTGCTGGCAACGAGGAGTTTTAACACCTGGAGGATATTCCTGGAGAAGGCAGCGCTGGCCTTCCCCACGTGGGTTGCAGCTGCTGTGTGTTACCCAAAAAACAACAAACCACCCCAAAACCCTGAGAGATGGCCTGAAGGAATGAAGGCAGCAAGACCATAAACTATTCCTCAATTACAAGATACTTTAGTTATTTACTTCACTTTTTCTGCCCACACTGCACCGCCTCTTTGGCCCACCCAGGAGTGTAAAATGATTCAACCTCCTAATTTTGCTAAATACTTGTATCCCTTCTCCAGGATACCGGCATTATGGCCATTAACAAACAGTGAAAAGTGTGGAAAATGTATGGATATTTCTCCCTATTTATTTTTTAAGCATAGGGAAGGTGTGAACAGTGGCCAACACAGGTAATGCTAAAAAACCCTGGTTATTACACCATAGGGCAAAAGACCAGAAGCTCAAAGATGGGAGAGGAGGAAATTAATAGTTTAACTTAACAGGAAAAACATCTACAGAACATAAAGCTAAGAAGGCTAATCTGTTACTAGCAGACAATCCTAAATTATCAATGGAAATTGTTAAGATTCTTGAGCATGCAACCATGCCATGGACCTCTGAAATGAACATCTTAAAAACACAGCTCCTTTTCCTTCTTTTCTCTTTTTAGGGATCACTTTATGAAATTCCTTCTGTGCATTATCAAAGGAACCAAGAGACAGCTTTTCCAGGAAGAAATCGGTTGGTTTGGGAGAAGACCAACAAATCTTTCTAGGCCAAGATTTAGGCTGTGTTCTTAACTGCTCCCCTAAGCCTGTGACCCAGAGAGGCAACATTCCCCTCTAAAAAAAGACCTCAAGCTTAACTTTCAACAATCTGTTTCATCTTCAGGTGAAAGTTCTTCACAAAGTGCAAAATAGTTTTAAACATGTTTTTTTTTTCCTTATTTCTTCCTTTCCCCTCACCTCAACAGTCCCATGCTGCCAATTAAATTAAAAACTGGACCAGTGTAGTTATGTGGGGTTTTACCCTCCAATGCTAAAGTATAATTATAAGATGGGGGGAATAAAATTACAAATTCCACCAAGGTCATTAATGTACAAAATGCAAATTGTCTCCCATTTGTCAAAGACCCTGGGGAAGTCTAGAGATAATTGAAATGATAGATGAACAGAGGAGACTAACTGCTAATGGTCTGTATATCAATGAATCAATGTCACATTTATGAAGGGCTTTGGGAAATTATTCTAAATACTTCATCTACAACAGCTGAAGTTTAGCCTACTTTTTCTTTTTAATGCTGAAAAATTAATGAAAAAGTTCAGTTTGTAGTTACACAAGTGTAAACCTGGGGTAATTTAAGGTGGATGACAAGAAATTGAAGTGCTACTAATGTTTGTGCCAGATGTGACCACAATTCTCAGGTACCAGGGATTACAGGATAAATAAAAGCAATATATATTTCAGAGATAATCAAATACAGACCCGCCCTCACCCTGAAAGCATTTAAACTCAGCTATTTACCTTTCCCACTCATTTTCTTCAGAATGTGAATAAACTAAAAAATCAAGGAGTACACATATCACTGATTTCTGTGCTTTCCTATTTTCCTCGTATTTTCAATTACAAACTGAACTGCTCACATCAGGGGCTGCTTTCAGATGTACTTATGAGGCACTGACCAAACTGGAAGAAGGAATGGAGAGAGAAAAACCCTAAATATTTCCTTTCAAACAAAAGGTGAAGCAAATCCTGCAGGCAACTTTGGTACAATAGCAGAGAAAATAATATTCCCACTTCAAAAGAGAAAAAGCTACAAACAATCAAGTCCCTCTGCAGAGCCCTCTCCCAGTTGAGTAGGGGCCAGTGAGGAAGAGATATAAATAAAAAAAAATTTCAACATTAAGATGTCCTTTTGGTTGAATGGTTCGGGAAGGTGGGCCAGTTAAGAAGGTTCTTCTATGATTATAATTATTATTACATTTATTATTCTTTTCCTCCCACACACCAGGATGGTTTGGATGAAGGGAAACCAGAAGGACAACTGCAGGCTCCTTTTGTGAAAAAAAAAAAAAATCTTTTTCTAGCAAAAACAAACCATCACACTCCTTTGAGAGGCAGTTTACACTGCAACAGGTACCATCACTACAAAATCACACAAATTAATCCCTTTTCCATTTTGATTTCACTGTACAAAATCACAGAAAGGGGATGGGGAGAAGAGGTGAGGTCTTTTTGTCTGTGGGAATGAGAGAGATCTGTTCCACCTGGAAACAGCACCACGAATGCCTGGCTCATGGAAACACGAACTAATCCAGAAAGACATCTGATTTCCCCAGAATCTGAAGGAAATGGTCCTGTCTGGAACACAGAACTGCTTCTCCTGTTACAGGATTTGGCACATGGAACAAGCAGTGGAAAAAGCTCTCAGGAAAGCAGCACTGAGAGGAAACTGCTGCTGTCTGAGAAAAGGTAACACATACACATTGCAGGCAAAATGATCACACGACATCTTCTGATCATTACAACCACAAGTATTCATAAGAAGAATCAAGAAGTCCCATCAAGCTGCTGAGAAAACAAGGAGGGACATCCCTGTGCTGGAACCTGCCTTCCCCATTATAAAATATCACTAAGGATGATGGAGATTTGGAGCAGCTTCCCACAGGATAACAACAAACCTTGAGGCAAAACTGATCAGAAATGTAAAGTCTGTGTGAAAAAGGAGCCCCCAAGACCAATCTGCTGAGTCACTGACATTAATCAGCACTGTCATCCATTAGTCAGACAGTCACACTGACTGTCCTTTCTAATAAAGATCTGTGAATAAATACTCAAAAAAAACTCCATAGGAAGGAGATAATGTTATGGGGTAAAGGAAAATTTGCAATGTCTATTTTAAGGAAGAGAGGAAGGGAAGGAAAGCTAGCAGCACAAATAAAGCAAGGTGTCCTGCAAACTACAGGACACTTTTGTGGAGATAGTCTGTTTTGGATGTTTCAGTTGGTTGGCAAAACCTGAAAACACAAAACCAGCTTGATGCTGGTTTGTTAATATTCTGTCTTTTCTCCCCCACTGCCCTGTCAGTCCTCCTTAGTGCAAGGAACCAACCACTCTAAACCCAGCAATGTAACAGCCCACCTTAGCTAAATGAACTTATATTTGTCTCCTTTTATCTATTGCTAGATATTTACCAATTAGAGGGGAGCAGGAGTGTTCCCTCTCCAAGGTCTCAGAGCTGCCCTTCCGTCCCCACAGCCTCCCCTGTCCTCCCCAAATCCTTTCCCTGAGAAAGAGGCACAGAGAGGAGAAAGAAAAACATCCCCACCAAAGAGCAAAAGCTACACCAAATAAATAAAGCTGAGCTTTACAGAAATCCTCAACTGCCAGTGAAGGTGGATATCGAGGGTCTTCTCTGAGCATCTCAGTTTTGCAGCTTTCCATCTGTGCTGGACTCCCACCTGGGGTTTCCTGGGGATGCTGAAGGAGCAAACCCCTGGCCCTCATGGGTTTCCAGGGGTGTTCAGCTAGCTCTCATCACCATGGGCTCTGGTGCCAGGTAACCCCAAAAGGGCTGTCAGTAATTTCACCTCACAGGTGTGGCTGGGGGCGAAGTGCAGCCCCTCTCTGCTGCTGTCACAGCTTCCTAAACAGCCAATTAACAGAACATTCAATCCCTCCATTTGCTGAAGCACATTTGTTCTGCTAGATCCCAATTTTTTGAATGAGTGAAATATGAGTTAAGACAATTTACATGAGTTAATGATACAGTGCAAGTTAACTGATGGGTTATTCTGCTTTTTGCAGGGAACAATTTGCACGCAGCCTTTCAGGGCCGTAATTACTTGCAAAATCAGAGTCTCAGCACACTCTTCCTTTTTTTTTTTTTTTTTTTTTTTTTTTTTTTCTGTTTTACAGATGTGTCACTCTCAAAGTACTAAGTGAAAACAGATTACCTGCCACTGATCACCCAACACATTCACAGAGGAAGGTGGGGGAAACGTCTCTCCAGTGACAAGTTTTGATTTGTGGATTAAATTCCCCTCTTAATTGAGCCATGCTTCTTCTGCTAACAAATTCTTGTGGAAACCCCAGCATAAATTTACCTCTTGGCAGAGTAACTTTTCCTCACGTCACATCCTCCCCTTTCTTTCTCCTTATTTCATTAAGATGTTGAGCTATACATGCAAGCCCTTCATCTCAAACACTCATTATGGAAATACTGAAAAACCCAGAAGATGTCACAGTCATTTCTTTTACAGCTTTTCTTTTTGTAGGCGACATTCATATTGCAGAATAATTTAGACAGTAATTTAATCACAGGGTTTAGAGGTCCAGCAAATGTTACATTTACATAATGTCAGTCTTTCAGCAGATAATTTGGTCCTTTGCATGTGTTAAAAGACGACATCGCTTGTTAAGTTCATGTTAGTACGTTTAACCCAGCAGATGAATGGCTGGTTCCTTAATCTGCCATATATTTCTAATTTTCCTAAGGATGATTGGAAAATTTTATTTAGAGTAAATTCATGAGCACAGTCATTCCACTGGAGTGACAAATCGAAAAGATTATTAAATCTCAGGATCCAGAAATCTCCATAAAATGGTCATAAAGTCCTTGCCACACAGTAAAATGCCAATTTTTTCCTTATATAAGTACTTCACCAGTCAATATATTGCTTCTGCCTCCTCTGAGTACGTGACTGAAGTTACTGAAATGTGCCTCATTAGTTTCATAATAAGGACTTACAGGTATTTTGTAGTACTGTTCTTTGCCTTGTCAAATGCTGTTAAAGAGAATGAAAGAGGTTATAAGAAATGTGATTTCATTTCAGTGTGCCAATCCTACTATCCTGGACATCCAGAAGATAAAATAAAAGGTGGTAAATCATCATTACCCAAAGAGAAATAGCATGTCTGTACAAGTGATTTTGCAGAAGTACTACTGTGTGGTTAAACTTAGAAGAATAATAACTTAGGCAAACACCTCAGGAGCCTTAACACTGATTACTTACATTTAAAACTGTATTTCTGCCTTTTTATATTGAAGTTACACATTATATCCTCACTACTTAACATGTAAATTGAAATCTCCCTTTTAATTTAAACTTGTACAATGCCAGGATTTACTGCAGAAAAAAAACCTGTTGCATCATCTGGCCAGGCCAGGACACTGTAGGATATTTCCTTATTTTCCACTGCCTCACTTGTCTGGTTTTTAAATCTACTCTAGCCAACCACAGACCAAATCAATGAGGCAAAACCTACACCAAGAGCTGGGAGCACATTTTGATCACTTAGCTGTAACTTGGCACAATTTCTGCACCCTTTAAAACAGAAATGTGTTTACCTGGAGGACAAATTCATACAGCCTCCTGTCAATGAAACAGGTAATAGACATCCCCAGTGAGGGGCTGAGAGCAGCTGGAGAGCCAGGCAGCAGAACAGGGTGAGGGGAGACATTCATTATTCTCCTTAATTCACTCAGCAGACAATTGTCACCAGCCTGACTTCCACAGCACAGAGAAACCCTCTTTCTCCTGGCTTAAGGTCTTGAAAGGGTCACATTTCATTTCTTTAAAAAAACCTCATTTCTTCCCAACATGACAAACCAGTCTTCAGTCAGTATCTTTTATCAGTTATTTTTACTTTTTAAAGGAGCTGAATGGGGTTTTCAATTCATTATTGGTTTTTAGAAATAAATCCAAATAGTTTTTCTTTTATGGCAAGTTTGGGCTGAGGACTCCAGGGAGATAAGGAAACCCAGCTTCTTCCAGAATACTGTGTATCCTCTCAGCAATGAAAAAAATGAATTGGTTAATTTGCATTACTACTTAGATGATAAAGCTTTAAAACAATCAGAATTAAATCAGATAAAGATTTAATTACCACTAAGGTTAAAAGAAAGGATTGTTTGTTTTTGCCACTTAAACAGGGCAAGTTCCAAATTTAGAGTTGACACAACTGATACAGGGGCAACTCAGCATGCACTGATAATTTTGTCATCAAAGTGATAAAAATTCCAAGCTCAAGGCACTTTCTTTGATTATTCTTTGACACAGTTTGCAGTAGGGCACTAGGACTGGATGATCCATCACTAAATGTATTTCCTTTCTCAGCTGCTGAGCTCTTAACACAGTTTAGGGAAATACCTGCCCCACGTGAGGCTGGATCTCCTCAAGGCAGAAGGTGCCACCAGGTGACCCCTTTGTCAATTAGATTGGCAGAGACACAACAATTTGTGGATCTGCACCAGGAATGCTTTGGAGAAAATGTGCATGATCTCAAACTACGCCTAAAATCAATGTGAATATTGATGTACAATGAGGTCTTTAATGGCAAAATCCTTACAGTTCTTTACATCAACCAAATAATTAAATTAAAAAGAACTAAATGTTTTCCTAATTAAGCAGCGTGAAGTGCCAAATACTGATCTATTTTCATCTCCAACATGTTTCTATCATTTTTTTCCTTGCAGTCCCTGATGTTCCCCCGTTAAAAAAAAATAATAATAAAAAAGCTGTCTTACAAATCCAAGCTAAACCTCCAAGTCTCATACAAGAAAGCAGAGAAAAGTTATAGAAGTCACTCCAAAATGTTCTCATTAGCACTTCTTTAGGTAAGAATGAGAATGAAAAAATGAGCTCTGTGAGGGCTGAGTGTCACAGCTATTTGCTGAGGCTATTATAATCATATCAATGCCTTATTGAATTTCATAACCACGGTTCTACATCCTTCACTGACAACTATCACAGAGCTTAACTCAAAACTCCAAGTCAGAATGAAGGCAAAGACACAATATGCTTACACACTGAAGAAAATAAACTCTCCTAAGGTCAGATTTATTTTATGGTTAAAATAGGGACACACATAAAGCTCCCATTCCTATCTTAACCCTGGTGAAGCCATAAAAGAGTAGGATGTAAATCTCACATATTGTGTCTGTACTCTCCGTTGTGTATCAGCACTGCAAAATACAACTCCAGAGAGAACATTTCACTGGTTTTATCCTGCATGAGAACCTCATTCAGCGCCAGGAACAAGGCACTAATTCCATTTCTGGTACTGAACTGCTGCAAAACTCACTGGGAATCAACCCCAGCACCACCAGGATCAAACCTGGAGTGGGCAGCATCAACCCACTGGTATCAGGCACAGGGAGAGCCTCCCTGAGAACACACCAATATGAGTAACTCGAAGCTGGCACGAAGCAAACCTTGTGTGATCCTAGCACAGCTCATCCTCCCCTGCCTGCACCAGTGAGTCATGCAGTGCAAAGGGAAGCAGTGCCTTTATGATATTTAGGTTTTTCCTTACACACAGGTTACACAAGTAATTTGCTATTTACTGAAGCCTCCAAACTTGGCAGCAGAGGGAGACTGCAGGATTGCCAAAATAACTGGGGAGAGTTAGGACTAGACGGTGCAGTAATGACAAAAGCCTTGGGAGACAACCAACAGATGTTTCCTGATGCTGAGCAGAAACTGCCTGCAAACCCAACTGGTAAACAATAAACTGGCTAATACAGGTCAGAAACCAAGGCAGAACTGGAATATTCAGTGGCTCAGTGTGTAAAACACCTTACCTGCCTGCACTGTCCTGCACCACAGGCTGGTGCCACGGCAAAGTCTGGGAGGTGTCAGCCTCCAACAAGCAAGGAGAAAAAAATAAGATCTGTGACTTAATTGGGCCACAACTTTATTAACCTACTTCTTCAGGGAGCTCCCAGTGATGGCTCACATGGTGTAGAACCATGATTCATTTTTTAATCATTTCTGTCTGGTAAAAAGCTGTGTCAGTGTCTCCCTCCCTCCTTCTCTTCACAGCCAAACTCCTCTGAGGAACAGGGGAGGATGCAGGTGTGTGTGGGTGCCCTCACTGCCATCACCCCTGTGCTGTACCCCGAGCTTGCTAAGGACAACTTCAACCCCCCAGGGGAGTTTTTGCCCAGGCAACACGAAGGTATCACAGTCATTCAGCTCCTCCTTGGTGCCAGCTGAGAGTGGAGACAATTAACAGCTCCCTGCACAGCATTTCCCACCGGGAAGGGCAACATCAATACCTTACAGAGCAACCCTCTGGAAGGAACAAGGAACACACTGCATCCAGAAGGCAATTGCACATTCAGGTCACTCCTGCTGCCTCCTGGCCTTGTCACCACCTGAAAGGCAGGTCTGATAAATCCCAGCCAGTCCTCCATACACAGTCCCCCTGCCAAATCCCAAATGAATCTTGTTTATGTGCAGAGCAAACACTTCACAAGGCTCTTCCTGGGGGGAATATCAGCCCATCTGGTCTTGTCTTGGCCAACCAGGAATGGTTTTACCTTTGAGGTAGAGCTGCTAATTTCCAGGGGAATTGCCTGTCCATTTGAATACCCAGTGAAGAGTGGAACCAAACATGAGCTCTCATCATCATAATTTTTATAGCAAGGCTACAGCCCCAGGCATGCTCAGATGAAGACATGACAATGGACTTTTATGGCACTTGCAGCTTTTGGGCCAAGCTCTCTGCAGGCAGAGCTCCAAAGATTCCAGAGTTACACCACCAGAGAATATGTCAATTGTCTGGCCAAGAGCATAAAAAAACCTTCTTGTTATTGTTGTTAGAAACCAAATGACAAGCAATTCATTACTGCACTGCAATTCAGTGCAATTTATTGGTTGATTTGCTGTGAGGGATTTTAGCTACATACTAATACACATACTATAAAAAGAATGCAAATTCAGTAAGGCAAGTCTAAATGAATGAGACATAACATTTTCTCACAGTTTGCAAGAAATTAACCTTTAACGTCTTTTCTATGCTTTGGGAACAGCACTTGGCCAAAAGCTCTTACAGTAATAAAGCAGTGACCCATAGCAAAGAATAAATGTCAGAGTGAAATGATAACAGCAAGCCTATTTGCCAGAAAGTGGTAATTTATAAGATTTTAATTTGAGATCATCATGGGGGGTCAGCCTTATCAAATAATTCAAAATGTAGGTCACAATTATAGCCCTCGAAGTGTGGTTCTGCTCTGAAATGTGACTGCAGAAATGGCATGTTTATTATTTCTAAATGATTTTTTTATCAGATGCATTGAGCTTACAAGTAAAATGCTAATGGGACAGACTTGCTTTTTTCTTTCTCCATTTTTTACATTTGTGTAGCTCACTGATTTCCGTGCTTATTTCTGATTTACCTTCCCTTAAAAGGAAAATCAAACCTCTCAGTTTCCCACTTTCCTGCTTGAAAGTTCCACAGAGCCAAATTACATCCTTGTTGTTCACTGTGTCACCAAAAGCTTCCAACAAATTTACACATTTCTGGGCTAACTGGAATGTAAACCCTTCCAATTCTCTAAGTAATAAGGAAAAAAAAAAATCCAATCCAGCTCTCACTTCAGGCAGATTCCTTGGGTGGTGTCAGTCGGTGTGGCTGCATCACAATCGATGGAGTTCTCCATCAAAATCAATGGAGTTCACTCACCCAAAACTTTCCCTACAGCACTGTCCTTGGGTTTGCTGGCTCCTCCAGTCTAAAGGCAGAAGGAGAAAAGGCTTTTAACAGGTTTTTAAATCATCCTGCCCGAATCAGTAACTGTGAAATGCTAACACCTGTCTGGAGCAGAGCACCCTTCGTGGCTGGAATCCAGCCTTTGTTTCAAAGGGAGCCAGACGAGGAGAAGGTCCAGGAAAAAGGAAAGAACCATCAAACACATTTCCTACCTTTTCTCACAGCATTTTCCAACCCTGTGATCTCCAGTTCCAGGTGGATCCTTGAGGCAGTGCAGTGTAATTGTTCATTACTCCCAGCCCTTCCTCAGAGATGCACTTGGGGCATTTCCAGAGAAACTGAATTTCTTCTGAACCAACAGAATTAATCGAGAAGAACTGACTGAGGCCTGGCCTAAGAGAAATGTGTTTGGATGCCAGTGCCTGGATGAAGACAGGAATGTCTTTCATGTGCAGGAGGGACCTTGCTGTCAATAGCACAACAGCCAGAGAGTCAATATTGCTGCTGCTAAGCAAATTCTGTTCATCCTCTTGTGCTTTGAGAATTTGTGCCTTTACTTCTTCCTCCTTTAAGCTACAATGAAACTAAAGAAGGCTGAAAAAGCCCTTATTCCTCTCTTTGGCAAAACAAGCTGTAAACATCAAGAACAAAACCCACCAAGAACAAGCTGAGAGTCAATTAGAGCTTGATTTAATAGGATTTAACACAATGCAAGTGAGAAGATGACATGAAACATCTCCATATCTTCATTCAAAACAGGGCCATACTCTAGTTTTATCACGTCTCTAATTTTATTTAATAATTTTATTCCATAATTAAATTTCTGCAGTAATTCTGCCTTTAGATATCCTTCTGTCACAGCTTTCTGTAGGTCAGCATGTGCATTCATAAAACTCAATACTGACACGCCAGTGGATGAGCAAAAGTCTGTCTTTGCCTGTCATGGTCTAAAAAACAAACCCAACCACAGGATGAGAGATTTCACGAGATTGCTGGACTCAGAATTTCAACAAGCAAACTCTGCCATTATTCCAAAATACTTTAAAATCCACGTCACCTCCTCCAAGGTATATTCCCAAGAGAGGGAATGACTGGCCTGTTACACAGACTGAAGAGCTGGTGGCATTGTCTGGGGGTGACAGCTGAGCCCAGGCAAGCATAACATTAAATATAATACTTTTCCTTATAAAACAAGGTAGGAGAAATGCAACAAATTTTTTCTTACAGACAATTTGTTGCTTAATGGCCTGAAGCAACTCCAAGGGCTGTTAAAGCTGATAAGACAGTCCTTAACCACAGTAGCAATCTATACACTGGGATTAATGCCATCATAAAGTTTAAGCAATGGTTTATAACTCCAAATATTGGCAGAAGCAACCAATTTTCTGTCTCTTGGAAAGCAGGGTATCTTCCATTAAGTAAACCATAATTCAAAAGCAAGGAAGGAAAGAAAAGAAAAACCCCTGCCCTCCAAATGAATAGGTTTCACTTATTATAGTCTGCGTGTTGAAAAATACCTAATTATGAGTCAGGAAACAGGACATGAAGTAATGCACTGAGAGCACCTTTCTGCTGCTTTCCCCAGGCTCTTCAGGCAGCATTTTAAGGCTGATGCACAAGGCTTAGCAGGCACAGAAGGATAAGCTGCTTTCAGGAGGCAAATGCCTGGCAGTGCATGCTTGGTCACAAATGCACATGAAATGACTGGAGATCTTCCAGAAGCAGCTGATAATTTGTCTGATAGTGTGCCAACAAAAATAGCCTGAAAACCACATCCTCTTTAATGGTACCTAGGTCTTCAAAGCTTCAATGGACAGTCCAAAGCTCTTGAAAAGAAAGGATGAAAAACCTGAAGGGTGACAGGGAGAGTCAAAACAAACCCCAAATCAGTCCTAAGAAATGCTGCACCCTGGTCAGAGCTTTTAGGCAACTTCACTGGGGTTCCAAATCCCAGCAAACTACCTCCTTACATTTCCAACATTGCACTCCTGATCCAGACTGGGAAAAAAACTCAGGGATCATTTCTCTCCTCGAGTCATCCACTACACTTGAGTTTCCAGATGGGTCTAGAGCAGATGCAAGTTGCAGGCTGGATTCCCATCACGACAGCTTGCCTTTTGTCACAAAGGATCAAAAGCAGGTTAATTGATATTAGAGGTATCTTTTAAGAGTCGTGTGCAGTAAGAGCTCTAAGATGAAAGCACAATATGTTTCAGTGGGCACATCTGAGTGTTTTGTATCTTTGCTTGCACTGGAGGACAGTGTTGAGGGACTTGGCAGAGTGGCACCATTTGATTTATCCCTGCTGCCTCCTTGGGCAGTGCCAGCACTGGGGTCTGTCCAGGACTGGGGCTTCTCTGTACTGCTGGGATAAACAAAACAAAACACACCAAAAACCCAAACCAGAAAAACCAAACAGCATTTTTTTCCCTCTTTGCTACTGTAAGTTTAAAAAAAAAAATCTAAAACAACGAACCCCACATTTTAAGTTTTAAGCTTTCAGAAATTACACTGGTATTTTAGCACTTCAACACCTTGTGTATTATCCTGCCACCTTCTTCTCTCTAAGTGGCTACATTACTCTTGCAAACTAGCAAAGGGTGTGGAAATATTTATTATCATCTATATTTTCTGCAGAGATCATCAAAGGACAGTGAGAAGTATCTGTGTGTAGAGAGGGGGAAAGAGAAACGTAATTACTCCTGCTTGATCTGTTTATTCCACAAGTTGGACACAAGTCATTGCCGTGACATTTTCATTTTCCTGGATACACGACTGGGTTCTAATCTCATTTGTGCTGGTGTAAGCACAGGAGGATCAGCAAGCTTTCCCCCCATTTACGTTTTGGGAAGTAACAGCAGGAATCAGGCCCCCCTAACCCTTGATCATTAATTCTGGTTCACCTCTTGCATGTAACAGTAGCTGTCAAAAAGATTTTGGAAAACTGTCAATCTCTGCTAAGAGATAAAATCTTGATTAATAAAAATAATTTAAAGCTGAGTTTGTTCATGGAAAGAGAGGTCATTGGCACTATGGTGTCAAGAAGCCAATATTTTACAAACACATGGTATTCTTAGGGGAAATCAAAGCAAAGTCTGTACAGAGCCTCCTGCCAAGTGAGCTAACAACTCCATTTAACAAAACAAAATCATCCCCATGCTTAGAAGAACTCTTTCCTTAACAAATAAAAATCAAAGCAAAATGCAGACCAAAGCGAAATTACTTCCATGATCAAATCAGAAGCTAAGGGCCAAGCTGTGCTGTTGGAGGAAGGGGAGGGGTTGGAGTTTTGCTTTTAACAAGCCAGGAGACTAATGGAAATGATCAGCAGTGAAAATTCAGTTATCTGGGCTCCTGTTCCACTGGCCCATTATTCACCGTGAAGCCACCAGATTTGAGTTTCCAGCCCTGCTACTCTGAGAAAGGCCAGAGATGGACTCCAGAGGAGCTGGGATCATCTCAGCCTGGCTGCCTTTTGGTCTGCACCCATGACCAGGCGTGCACCTGCTCCCAGCCCAGCTCTTTGGGCATCTCTCCCCCAGCTTGCTCAGCTCCCCCTGAGAGCAGCAATAACCAGGTTATTCCACCTGCACTCCTCCACCTGCTGCAAAGCAGCACTGGGCCTGGGCACTACCATTCCTGAACCTTTGAGACACCAAACCAGCCCACCGAGGGCATTCCTGTACTGGGATATGGTGGCTTTGGGGATAAAAAAATCTCCTTTCCACCTCTGAGCAGTCATGCTTTTATAGCAGCACAGTGCACTGATATAGTGGGGAATCATCCCACCAGTTAGCTGATATATGGAAATGCAACAATTCTTAGTGTTTAGCTGGTGATAAATTTCCAGGGTACACAGAGATTTTTGCTCCAATTTTTAATTTGGATGAACTACCCCCAGATGCAATGCAGATCAGTGAGGGGCACCTCCAGCTAAGCTGAGAGAGCAGCTCCAGCACTCAGAATCCTCAGATCAAAACCTAAAATGCCTTTGCATCAGGTTTCCCTTACTGCAGTTACAAGAGGCTACGCCTAAGAAGGGAAAAATAAAAGTCAAGCTTCATCCTGTGCCTCTGTGAACGGCGCTCCTGCGGGTAGGAGTGTGTGTCTATGTTGCAGATAACTAACTAGCTACATGACAATATGCATTGGAGATGAAACCAAAGCAAATGCCAGCATGATATATTGTGTCAGTAACATCAAAGGAGAAGGGGAGGGGAAGTGAGTGTGAAAATCAAACAGAGTACTTGGGAAAGAAAGCTAATTTTGAGTTTGATGTGCACGAGTGACACTCATTAAAAATTGACGAGTGCATGTGAAAGGATGCCACCTGGGATTATGCAACTGCTAATTAACATTTAACACCATTTTCTAACCTTATAAAATATTCTTAGCCTGCTGAAGGCTTCTTCATAACAAGCACAATGGAGAAAAAAAAAAATCCAGCACCTAGCAACAGCAAATGGAATGGGAAAACTTTATGAACTTTATAAAGCAACACAGAAGGCACAAAGGGCTTAAAGGGAGAGTGGCAAGGCAGCAGCATCCTTGACAGGTGAAACACCTGTACCTGTGCCCTGCTCCCTAAACCCTGCACCAAAGGGACAAAGGAGCAAAGGGATGTGGCACTGACTACAGGCACTGGTGGCTGAATGTGTCCTGGTGCACTGATGCTCCTGCCCATGGGATTCACTGCATTTCCACAGAATCATCACTTTTTGGGTTGGGAAAGACCTCTCAGTTCATCAAGCCCAACCTTTAACCCACTGCCAAGCCCACCACTAAACCACGTCCCTTCGTGCCAGGTCCATACATCTTTTAAACACCTTCAGCACATATTAATATTAAATTAATATAAAATCCAGCATGTTTTAAATATTTTCCAGCACAGCACCTGATTTCACCCCACAACTGAGAGTATTACGTGAGGTCTCCCACCCTTGGAATTTATCATGAGCCTTGCAATAGCTGCTAATATTCCCCCTAAAAAATCCTTCTCCTGGATTCCTGCCACTAGCCAGCAGGGAATTCCTGGCTTTTAGTCTTTTTTAGTCTTTTTCATAATAGTGGTCAGGGGAAATATGGACTCCAAAGCATGAGCATCTGTTCTAGCTGTAAGTTCACACAGATTTGGGGGCCCAAAATAGCAATTTTTTAGAAGCCGAGTAGGAAGTTCTCTAGAGAAAAAGGGAGGATAATTAAAAAGAACAGGAGAAAGTAAGAGAAAGTGGAGGGGAGGCAGATAAGGTGACAAGAAGAGCTGAGCCTGGTATTGCAGTGAGGGAGGAGAAAGGGGCAGATTTGCTGATTCAGAACAAAGTCTGAGGAGCCTGGGAAGATGCACTCCAGAGCATCTTAAAAAACTCAAGCCCAGAGCAAGAAAATTAATAGATTACATTTGGGTTTGGCTAGTTCAGCCGTGTGTTTACACTGTGTTGTTTCCTAGTTTAAACAAAGAAGGGAGACCAGAGGGACAAACCCAAACAGACCTTGCCTTTCCAGGACCAGCGTGGGGCACCCAGCAGATCTCCCTGCTGGAATGACAATATGGTTCTTTGCAGAAATGAGACACTTTCATAAACCCAGGAGCCTTCCAGAATTTTACACACATATCCCAGAAATAAAGTGCTTTTTAAAAGATAAACACCTAACGCTGTCTGTGTACAGTGGAACTTTATGATAAAAGATGGCCCCACGATATGGCTCTAACTGCACAATACTGACATATTTAGGTAGATTTTAATTAATACATTGGTATTCATACAGCATGCCCAGGAGGATTCTTGTGTCTTTTTTCACATGCTTCCAGATGAACTTGCTAATTGAATAGTTAAATGCTTTCCAAAGAGGCAAGACAGAGACTCTCCCCTTTTCACTGGGAAAAGGGAACGGGATTAATTCTTACAAATAATTCTCCAGCACAGTCAAAATTTTTTAAGAGAGAGTGATACCTCTGCCACTTTGATATGTGTTCCAGATTAACCATGTTCCTTAGGTTCCACAGATACCAGCAGCTGTTGATGTAATGCCATTTATCCACACCCAAAAGATGTGAGGTGTTGCCTTGTTCTCATGACCAACTCCTCTGGTCCTTCCATCCTGGGCGAGGGGTAACAGGAACTGCACACATGCAGGGAGGGCTGAGCACACAGAAAACAAAAAAGGACAAGTGCAAAAGAGAGGGGAGAGGGGCTCAAAAGATAAGCAAAGAACTGTTCCAGTTAAAACAGAATGCAACAGGAAAGCCCAAGACAATCAGGGGACAAAGCAAAGCAAGGAAGTGGGAGAAAATTGATTTTTAAGTAGAAAAAAAGCAGAAAGCAGTTTTCTCTTGCTGAATTTGAAGCAGTGAACTTTCAGATGTTCACCTGGGACTGTCCAAGCCTCTCCCTGCAGCTCCTGCCCTGTGGCTGTTATGGGGCAGTGCCAGGTTTGGGAACAGCTCTGGAGCCACTGAAGCTACACCCAGAGCAGGACTCTGCTGCCATCCAAAATGAGACCTCTGTACACTGTAAAGCAGGAGTGTGCTCCAAATAGGAAACAGGGGGGTGTCAACAGACAAAAAAGAATTAAACCTCTGTAAATAAGAACATTTTCCTTTCTTATGACCCCTCTCCGTGACCAACATCCATTCACACTTCTGAGCATGCCTGATCTCCTGCTTTGATTTACAAATCCCAGATATTACACTGGCTCTCTCCCTACAAATTGTAAAATCTGCACTGAGAAAAAGGAGAGAATGAAGTCTAGATTGCTTTTTTTAAGGATTATCTCTCGTCATTACCCTTGTTTCAAAAAAAAAAATTTAGGTATGGCCTTTTCTGAAATGGCCCCTGTTTAAAATGTAAAACTATATTTTCACATGAAGAGATACTTATTTTGCAGAAAACCCAGAAAGATAAAGCTCACTAATTGCCATGAACTGTCATCTTCACAGGAAAGAAAAAAAAAAGAAAAAAAGATCAAACACTTTAAAATCTGTCCAAAGCTTCTAACCCTTAAGCTAGTAAAAGAAAAAACAGTAAATCAGCTTTAAAAATATACTACCCAAAATTTTATATTTTTTGAAAAGCATGTCTCTGAAAACTATTACACCTCAAGTATGAGGTAAGAAAAGTCAATACCCTGTGTTACGTGCCAGAAGGAAATAGGGTAATTAGGGGGAAAAAAAAAAAAAAAAAGGAAAGAGTCTGGAAAAGCCTATTCAGAGGATTGGGGAGCAGATTATTTTGATTGCCAGTATGCAAATGAGGAAGGATGTGGATAAATGGCATACAGGGATGTGATTTTATTTCTTTATTTTTTAAAACTCTTGCTAGAGTCTTCCAAATTTTGAGCTTTCTGTTTCTACAGTGAAGCATCAATTTAAGGCTTTCCTTATTTCTTTATTTTCTAAGTGTTTGAGCTTGGAAAGCCACTGATAGTGAATTCCGGAGCACATTTAGAGCAGGTGGCTTGTTTTGCTTGAGATTATTGTCAACAACTGATCATATAAGAGATGCTTTTATCTGTCCAACCTTCCTTGATTTATATTTTTCTGTCTGTACCCAGAGGAAAACCAAAACCCAAAGACATGGAATGGATTTTCTCCAGCAAAGTGCTGATTCCTTGGTCCACCATGTTTGTCACCTGTTTCAAGGGACTCAGAATCCAAGATATTGTGGAATAATTAGTGCAGAGAGCTACACCTGCACAGGCAAATATGATCAGATTCACAACCAGGAGAAATATCAACAAGGAAAAGAACCACATTCACTGGGAAAATTAACCCTTTTAAATACCAGGCATCACAGACTACTCCTGCTTCCTGCCAGCTTTTCCTTTGGTTTATTTGCAGTTGATAACACCACAATAGTTTGTTGGAAATTTCCATTCTGATTAGGCAAATAGGAATGCGAGTGAATCTTCAGCTGTGCTGAATGAAAACTCAAATTGTTGGTCAAACAAACTTAAAAAATGAAGTTTTGGTACTGGAAGGTTAAGACAACCAGTCATTACTACAGGATATTTTTGATGAGTTTCTTGTATAAAACCAACATTCTCAAAAGGAAAACTAATTGAATTTTCTCTTCTTCAAGAAGAAAATTTAGAGAAAAGTAGGTCGAGCATAAAAAGAACTGTGATCCCTGTCCATATCCTAAGATTACAGTAATATAAATTCATCACATTTTGATTTTAGTAAGTAGTAGGTTATATAAATTGGAGAAAGAAACAAAGCAGCAGCAGCCAACGACACCAAGGTGCTTTCCACAACAAAAAGTACCATCTGTGAAGCATCAGGACAGCATAAATTTCATTTGGTTTTCAGTCACTGTGCCTTAAAATCTCCCTCAAATTTACGGCTCACGTGCAATAAAAGGACGGTGAGACTTCAAACCCTCCCTGCTTTCCCTTTCCACCAGCAGAAGGAAAGCTCGGTATCCCCAGTGCAGAAGGCTCTTTAGTACTCTCCATTCAGCTTTTCCTTGCCCCAGACTTTGCTGGGAGCAGGGGAAGGGGCAGGATTTCTGCCCTGGATTTTGTGTGAGCGTGGGAACCCGGCGGAGACGAGCGCCCACAGCCCCTGAAACCAAGTATGGGTCGCCTTAGAGTTTGCTTACGAGGTCTTACCCACCCTTGATTTCTGGAGCCATGGGGCTGTTTGGGCAGTGCCTGCAGCCCCAAGCTGCGGTGAGGATGATGAGGGCCACGTCTGTCTGCTCCGAGGCCTCACAGACCCGTGATAAAACAAAGGGGTTTTGGCCAAGAAACACATATGCCTGATATTTCCTGCACAACATTCCTCTTACACCATCTGTACTGTCTCTGTTGCACTTTGCTGGGACTAATAAACATTCCACACTTACTTTGCAATGTATTTTCTCCCTGCAAGACAACCTACTTGCTATTAGCATGTAAACTGCACACTTGCCAGTCAGGCTAACCTCATCAATCTTGTCCAAGGCAGAAGAGTTTGTACCCTCTTACAAGATTTCTGGGACTGCACTTTAAAGTTATTCATCCATTTATTTGAAAGGAAAAGAAAAAAAAATCTTACAAGATTTCATCTCTAGACTTCAAAAATAGGACATACTAATGGAAAGAAAAAGGATCACTCGAGTTATTTTTATATTCAAATTTGAATTTTTTCCCCCAGAGGAATCCGTTTTTGTGTTTCCCAAAAGAATATAGCACAATTCCATCCCTGCTTTGAATTAGGAAAGCAGAATGAAGGAATTAAGATTTTTAAAATAACTATCAAAACCATGCCTTGGATTTCTGTGTTTGTGCTCTTGCTCAGTAATGACTCGCCACTCACCCCCTGAGGAGCAGAATAAATTAAGCATGTGCCATATTAACAAGCTCCTTATTCTGGGGCTGACTCCAACATCCCCGCATGGCCCTGCATTGTGTGCAGGAGATGAGGTGCTCCAGGCCTTGGAGAGCAGGACCTCACCCTGACACTGCTGCCCTGCCCTCCAGGAAGGGCAGTCCCTGCTGGGAAGGGCTCCCAGGGGAACCAGGTGGGCAAAAACTCAGCGTGCCCCTGGTGATCACAGCCCGACCTGGGTCAGCACCCTGGCTGCCTCAGGACTGGGAAATCAGCACATCAGGAGGGAAAGGATAAAATCATAAACCAGCCTGACTTGGAAGGGACCTTAAAGCTCATCTAGTTCCAGCCCTGAGAGGGGCAGGGGCATCTTTCACTGTCCCAGGCTGCTCCAAGCCCTGTCCAGCCTGGCCTTGGACACTTCCAGGGGCAGCCACAGCTGCTCTGGGCACCCTGTGCCAGGGCCTTACTTCCCTCACAGGCATAAATTTATTCCAAATATCTCATCTAACCCTGCCCTTGTTCATTTTGAAGCCATTCCCCCTTGTCCTGGCACTCCAGGCCCATGTAAAGTCTCTCTCCATCTTTCCTGTACTTCCTTCAGGTCCTGGAAGGCCACGATTGGGTCACTCCAAAGCTTTTCTTTTCCAGACACTCCAATTCTCCCAGCCTTTCCTTCTAAACTGTTGGTATTCTTTTGAGATTTCCTAAAACAAAACTTGCATCTGGGACACAGAATCCAAGTGTTGCAGATGGGAACAGAATTTGTGTAATTTTTCAAAACTCATTTTTACTTTTTGGGAGCTCCACACACTGCAAAACTGAGTTTCCTCAGATTGTGCTGTTTGAAAAAGTAATTTTCACTTTCTTTTAGAAAAGGAAACATGGGAAATTTTGTTTTGCAGTAAGAAGAGAAATGCAGAGAAAGATTATGAGCTTCAGGAAAGGAAAACCACTAAAATAATAAAAAGACCTTTTTAAATTTCACCCCTGATATTTCAGAACCAAGTCCTGAATTCCTCCAGAGGATTTGTCAAGGAATAATTTCAGTATGTTCCCTCTGCCGGAATTAACATGAGAACATGAGACTTCATTAGACAGAAGTGAAGCCCAGACCTGAAAGATGAGACCTGTAAGTGCAAAAACAATGGGCATTTCAGGAACTCCTCTCTTCAGCAGAGCTGCTCCCTTGCAAAGCTTTTCCAGATGATCCTGCCCAAACGGGGCATTGCTCAGGATGTGAACAAAACCTTTCACCAGCAGGAGGGGGGAAAGCAGCCACATTATTTCATTCTGAGGAGTGGTGTTGTACAGCAATTACTTTGCATGAAATCTTCCATAATGAATTAAGGACCCCGAGTTAGTGCAGCAGCCAGGCTGACAGAGCAGGCAATCCATCACAGAAATGATTCATAAATTAAACCATCCCCAACTAAGGCCTTCACATATCACCGTGTAATAGCTCCTAAGGAGTCATTATGGGTATTCTGTCAATAATGCATAAACTTCATCACCCTTTTAACTCCCACCTCCCCTCAGATCCAAACAGTAATGGCCCATCACTCCTTCCCCCATCCCTGATTCCTGGGTGCTGTTTGCTCACCCCATGGAAGTCAATGGAAGTGCTGCCATTGATCTTCAGCAACACAAATTGGCCTTCCCCTCCCCTTAACTCTAACAAACAAATTCAAACTTAGCAGTGCTGCCAGGGCTGGAGATGTCTGCAGAGGACAAGGAAAAATCAAGGAAATCAAGGATTAAACATTCACTTTTCTCATATGGCCAAAGCTCTGTGCAAATCATCTTGGTGTGTTACACAAGATGCAGAGAGATGAGCTCATCTGTCACCAATTTCATTAATCCCCCTCAATTTTCTGCTTTCACATCGTACTCTCACATGCACTTTCAGTATAAGAATTATACTTATCAGTATAAGAATTGAAAAAGCCACAAGAAAACATCTCATTCAACGTGGCCTGTGAGACTTGGTGTTTTTTTTGACATATCCCACCAAAGCTCCACATTCACCAGACTCAAAAAAACCTGAACTCTCAGCTACAGATCAGCCCTGCCCAGGTGAGCCCTGCTGGAGGCACCTCCTGGAGCATCAGGGTCCTTCAGAAGCACCTCAGCAGTGCCTGCCAAGGAAAGGTGCTTTTCAGGTGAAGTATTTTATATCAAGAAGTAAGCAAAAGCACCATTTGAAATGTGAAATACATTAGGGAATAAAATAAGAGAATGTGAGTCTGACATTTTGCAGCCCATGTTTGAAGCCAGCTATTTGCAGAGAGTTCTTTCAGTAAATTCAGAAATAAGTCTATTAATACTAAACCGTACACAACAGGTTATACTTTATTAGTTTACAAACTATTTAGCAGAAGGAAACTCTTTTTTTCTTTTAAACACTGGAGTAAGTTAAGCAACCTGCTTTGTTACAATGCAAGAAACTATCCTGTAACTTGGATACAATGCTCCAAATAGCACAGGGATTTTGTTCAGAAGATAGATTTATGAAAAAATAACAAAAAAATTTTCCCTTTTTAGCTCAATGTATTTACAAGAGAATTTATACCACCCATAAAATTTCTCAGTTTACAGCTCTATTTGAAATGAATGAAAACTAAAATTCTGGGGGTTAGAAGAGGATGCCCTTTACTGTGCAGCACAGAGTTGGTCTGAGCAACCTGCAGCTGCACACACCCAAAAAGCAGAGTAAAACACGGCCTGGCTCATTACTGCAGCTCCTGCAAGTCATTGCTATTCTTCTTCCACCTTGCAGGGTTCACTGGCAGATCAGTCCCATCAATTACTGCTCTGTGCTACCAGGCTCTGATATTACCTCAAGGAAAGCTCTGCACATCCAAATTCAGAGGCTGCCAAGGTGCAGCCGTGACTTAAACATCATCATTTAGTTCTCACACGCAACAAGGAAACCTATCATTGTGAAAATGGGTAATCAGCCAAATAATCTCACGTGCACTTCATTTACAGGTCTGCAGCTTGTAGTTTTATAAACACAGTGAAAGTGTTGGGGTGTTTCAGCAGTAAACATTATTCATGGTGTACTGGAATTTTCCAGGTAACAAAAAAGACAACAGCGAGAGTGAGATGATGAATACAAACTGCAAGGAACCACGCATCCTGGGTTTCTTTCCAGTATTACTCTTCAGAATGGTTCAGATACTTCTCTTTCAGGGATTTTATGCATGGTAAGCAGTAAAAGTAACCAGAAATATTTTCATTGCCCCAGCCTTCTGGACCCACCAGGATAAATCACCTCTTAGAATAGTAGCACCAAATACTTCATGTCAGTTCAAACCTCTGGATGCCTAAACCCATCCTTTACTTCACCAGTAATTACTTTTTTAGAAAAAAAGAAATATTACGTGCTTGACAACTTAAGCCAGCACTGACACATTAATCTTTCTCTTCAGGTGGTGTCTCAGACTGAGCATTGCTCCCAACAGCAAAGCCCTGACTTGGGGAGACACAGACACGAGAGACACCCCCACACTGGGGAAGGTCACTCTTCTACTCACCCTGTTTCTGTCTAAGAGTTGATAGATTTGGAAGAGTTAGTAATTATTTTTTTTCCCTAAAAAATTAATCCAGATGGAGTTTTATTTTCATTTTTTTCACTCTGTTGTTTCCATACCTGAACACCAGGAGCCTTGAACTCTCCCACAGCTCCCAACTGTGTTTATGCCAAGGCTGACCCTGATGCTCGCCCTCTTTAGCACCAACACAATCATTTTTCTCAGGGTATCCAATAATCTGCAAACCATCATTTCCACCAGAAAGAATTCTGAATTTTTCAATTCCTTGTGTTCCCATTAAAAACAAAGCAGGATTTCTGCAGCTGTGCAGGTGCCAAGCAGGAGCTGCCACTGAAGCACAGGAGGCACAAAGGGGACAGTGACACTGACAACAGTGGGTGCAACAGGGACCAACAGGGAGTGAGCCCTGACAAATGCAGCCAGGAGGGTTTTCAGGAGCTGAGTCTCTTCCCCTGGTCAGGCAGGGATGTGAAGGGCAAGGACACAGCACTGGTTACTACCATCCCACAGGATATTCACACCAGCACCACGGTTCAGGGGAGTTTGTGCCCTCCCTGGGAGCCTGATTTTACACCTGACACAGCTGCACAGGCTCTCACCTGCTGCTCTGAGAGCACCAAGCTGGGGTCAGAGTAGACCTGTAATTATTTTTAGGATGAGTGGTGGGAGAAGCAGCCAAGAAAATGCCTGTGCTGCAGGGGGAGGAGTCCTGAGAGGGGAGTTTTTGTTGTTATTGTTCTCCTTGGGCTATTTAATATACAAATATATGGACATGGAATCTGATTTGTATTTTATACCCCCTAGCTCTATAATCCTGGCTGCTCTGTCCCTGTCACTCAGCAGGAACTGTTCAGATTTAATGGTGGCACTGGCATCACATGGTAAGGTTGAACATGAGAACTGTCCCTGTGCATGGGTTTGTATAAGGATAATCAGCTTCACAACAGTCAGGAAATATGTCATTTTGACTGTATTTGGTGAAAAATGACATCCACAATTCAGATCTGAGGGATTGTTCTGGATCTGAAACCCAAAAAAACCAAAGTGCACTGGGACACAACCACCTGACACACATCCCCTTCGTGGGCTCCTTGGAAGAAAGAAATAACTCACCCAGAATAAGAATTCTCCTTTCACTGAGTTTTTTATGTACCCACATGCACAACAAACCTTACTTGAACTCTGTGTATCATTTGCACTGCTTCTTATTCAGATGAGAACACAAATGCAATCCACTGGCTTCACGTCCTTGCTTCTTGCAGATTGACTTTTTTATACCCTTACCTGGCCTAGTTCCATTTATTAGGAACATATAAAAAATTATTGCCTTCTATAACTCTTCTTCAACAATGCCTCCAGCCTGAAGGCTTCATGAAGTTATAAGCAAAGATTTATATGTAATAAATTATTGAAAATGAAAAATATCTGTCTCCAACAAAAGTAATATATTTCAGGTAACAATGACTTTTCTAGTGAAGGGGAAGATAAAAGTGTATTTAGCAGGTATTCTGATACCATAAACTAGCATACAACATTTGCATGTTCAAATATATTACAGAAAAATATGCTAATTCAAATCTGACATTAAGAAATTACTTTCTATTGCAAATTGGAATTCCAAATGAAAGAATAAGCTGTGGTAGACTTAGACAGCTACACAGTCCACTTGGCAAAGAGAAACCACCAATAAAATTAATAAAACCCCCCCAAAATACACACAAAAAAACCCCCAAAAATGTGTATTACTGTTAAAACCACAAAGAAGTACTAGAATGAGATTTTCTGCCTTTGCAGCACACACTTTCTCACAAATATTCACTCATAAATTTCCCAGAGGAGTCCTACATCCACACCCCATCACTCAGTGCATAAAACGGTTCACAGCTCTTGTACAGAGAACCTGCTAAGTGGATTAAAGCTTATTTTTCATGTGTGACTTCATGATTTACTGTGTTTGGGCAAGGTTCTTCCTTGACTGAACTTGACCTAATCCATACGTGATTTAAAGGGGATTTTATGTATACAAATGCAGAAATAGATAGTAAAGTACTTAGATTCATTATACTAGAAAACAATTCTGAGATTCAAAGTCAAAAGAGGATTCTAAAAACTGCTATCTCACGTGCTTTTTATGTTTTTATTTTTATAAATGAGAATAAAACCATTTTTACTGTTGATTTGACTCCACAGTTCAGGATCAGATTCCACTAGTTTGGATATTTGAACTATTTCTGTATCTTAAGTTACAGAACCTACAATGTACATAAAAATGTCCAAACAGAATTTATACCCCCATTACAAATAACAGATCAAGCATGGAAGCCAAAATGGGAATGGCACATTCCCAGCAACAGGAATGAAATAATATTGAAATAACACAATATAAAAACCTCATCAGAAGTTTTCTTCTAAACTGCACCATTAAAAAATTGTGCTATGGTTTTAAATATAAAATGTTTCAGTCTATTATAATGACAGAAAAACTTTCTATAGAGTTGTTTCCATTCTGAATACACAGAAGGAAAAGGATGGTAGAAGAAAAAGGTTCTAAGATGGCTATAGGAGGATAATTCCAGTCTTGGAAATAATTAGTTAACAACCTCATTACTGCTGAAGAGGAGGTCACCACTTGTGCACCTGCCATAGGATTCCCCAGCACAGGGTGAGAGTGAACTGTAAGTTCTGAATCCCAGCTGGTTTCAGGGACAGGAAACTCGCTGTGACAGCTGACACTTTACCCTCCCCTCATTGGAAATTTCTCAGAGAACCATTTCAGAAATTCAATGTAACTAAAGTGAACACCAGCAGGCACCTACCTAACTTAAACTGGGGCAGAGGCCGAGGGAACCCCACGGCTCAGGGGTGAACAGCAGCCACGAGGCAAGTCCATTCACCTGGAGCTCATTTCAGCTGTCTGGGCTCCATCCCTCCATCCAGGTAACCAGGGGGATGGGAGTCTGGCCCTGTGCAGGACATCAGCCTGTCCTGTGGAAAGTGGGAAAGACTCCCCTAGCTGGGAGGAGGCTCAGCCAGCTGCTGCAGACTGGAGCAGGGAATAGGGTGGTGGCTAGAAAAGGGGACTCCAAGAGTGGTCACTTGATTATGGAACAGGGAAGGGAAGAGAATGAAATGAAAACACAACACTGGCCTGAAAACAAAAACATGTAAAGACTTATGTGGCACAGGTGGCCCACAGCAGCAAAAGATTGGAGCTGGTTACCCAGACTGATCCAGCAGGCCTGAATCCCCCCAAAAAAAGCACTTCCAGCTGGCCACCATGGTCCTGAAAAGTGCCATTGCATCCCACCTCATCATCCTTACAGGAATACATCAGAAGAATCACCTTTTAGCTCTAGACTCAGTTTCCCTTTCTAGCCTTGTGTACTGCTGACCAGGCTCTGCACAGAATTCAGATTTGCAGTTCACGTTTGAAAAAGATAAAAACACAAAACCTGCCACCTTTTTCCCTGCAGTGGTACATTTTTGCAGCAAAGGAATACACTTCCCTCCTACCAGCATATTTTTGAATGGTCCAGGAGATTGTCCCATTCCCAGGAGATCTTTAGGTTTATCTTGATCTGTTTATTGGCTTCCTCACACTGGTTTTCAGCAGCACAGCAATTTCATTTTGAATCTAAAAGCATTATCAATTTTCTCTTTTATGCTGAATATATTACTGGCCTTGAAAGATCCTGTTCTCAGAGCTTTCCCAAGAAGGATGGTGGATTTGCTTAGCCCTGAGAAAAGCTCCATTTCCAGGAGCTAGTCAGTGAACAGAACCTATTTCAGCTTCTTCCATCAGCAGGGTGGACCGTAAATAGGTGCAGGAAGTAGATCTGCAAGTCAGATGGAGTCATCACTACCTACTCACTTTAATACCTTCATAATCACAATTTACCATTGAGAAGCTGCCCCAAGCTATTGCCAATTCATAGTGGACACCTACGATCAGTATTAATGGCTTGTACTGTGATAAAATAGATTTATTGTCAATATAAATATAATTACTGCAGCAGCTTTTCTTAACTCTTTATTTATAAGGCACACCAGACAGCCCAATGAACAAAAGGAAGTATTTCTCTATACCAGGCTTTTCACTTCATTTCCTAGAAAGATTACAGAACATTATGGACACAAGGATCACACCAAAGGTTACATATTCTAATTTCAGAGAAAATAAAACACTGTGAAGAAAAGTAACTCTACAGAAATCCATGCAAATATTAGTCTGTATACCCAGGTTTTACTCTAAAATGAACCCCAGACTTCAAAAGAAATGGAGTTGAGTTGATGGACCCTCTGGAGATATTTATCTGATAAAAGACTTTCAAATTATCCTCCCACCCCCATAAGATATTATCTTCATAATGTACTAAAAAAAAAAAAATCCTGGCCTTTGGTATTCTCCCAGCAGCCCTGGATGGTGCTGAAATTAATAAATAATAGAGCCACTAGCAACACCCTATTGATTTTCTGCCGGATTTGTCTGTCTCCTCAGAATTTTAAGAAGTGTTTAAACAGATATATCCATTATGTGTTGGAAGGAATGTTAAAACTCCCCAGTAGGGCTGTAGTTGATGACATATTGACAGTATCTCAGCCTGAAATAATTTTGGACATTCCGCTTGTGTTGTCTGCAGATGCAGAGCCAAAAACACCCAGCTGAAGGGCACGGTGAAGGTCAAATGCCTGAAGCACTCAGAGAAAGCAGCTATACTTGAACACTATTGCTTCAACCCTTGGACGTCAGCTTGTGAAGACAGAAGCAATTCCTGTTATCAGCTGTACAAATAAAATTATTAAAGCATCAGACTGTTTTTTCATCTAAAAGAGTGCCCTAAGGACCGAGATTTTAACTCTGCTGCAAAAGAACTGAGGAGTTCTTATCTTCATTTGCTAATATAAACAGAATACCTTCACTAATTCCCCAAAGCAGCTCCCAGCTCCTTTGCAGAGCCTTCCTCAAAGTTCCTTCCCCATGCTCCGCTTCTGCTGCGGCCCAATTTAAGAGAGCATTTAATACATTAAAACTGGAAGGCTTCAGATTTTCCATTTGAAATGTAGGGCACCAGAACACTATCACCTTGTTAATAAAATGGGATGATGGGCTTTCAGAGCCATTTACCAACCCCTCGGAAACTTTTTTACATTTTAAAAATGCGCCAGTTAAATGGAAGAGCACACAAGAATTTTGGTGCTACTTTTGACAGAAAACTAAAACAAGCACATGCTAATCAGCTGTGTAAATGCTCCTTTTTGCTCTGATCCTATTTGTTCCTCCTTTGCTCGAGCAGGAATGTTCTCCTCATTACGGTCCTGATTAAGAAGTTTGATGTGCTGACCTTGAATATCAAATTAAGCTCCACGCTGCAAGCAAAGCATCCTATCTTCTCTAGTGGCTTATAAATTCATTAGACACTTTCAACGGAGTTTTAAAATTTGCTGACACTAAATTCACCCAATACGGCACAGAACTGTTAAGATTTATGAGGCAAATCCTCAGTTAAGTGAAACATGCAATCTCCAGGTGATTTCCACCAGGAATCCTTCCCATCTAGGCCCTTGCCTTGTTTTTTAAACAAAGCCCTATTAAATTGCAGACTCTTAATTATCTTCTCATTTTCCAGTCAAGTGATCAATAGCAGAGGACAGACAGCAGTCTGGCAGCTGCTGGGACAAGCCCCAGCCAGGAAGACGACGGCGCTGGAGTCGGCGTTTGCTCGGTGAGACACTCGCGCTGCCCACCCCTCACCAGTCCAGAAGGAACAACTCCAGTGTGAAAGTTCTCCTTCTGCCGTGGAGTGAAAATAATTTATCTCAGATGGCATGTTTCTGAAGCAGCTGGATCAGAATTTTAAATCTTTTTGCCATCTATATTCCCCAAGGGCACGAGAAGTGAATCAAGGCTCTTTTTTGCTTTCATGGATTCTAGGCTTTGACAGGAGTTCACAGAGGAAAAAAACCACAACTTCTGAACATCAGGCAAGCCCTGTGTGCCTGGTCTTTGCTTAACAAGCTTTGTTTTCATTTTGGCAGAATATGTTTTGTTTACATTTAAAAAGAGGCATTTGATATCAAATATGAGTGCTTAACTAGAAAGCAACTCCACCAACAACACCAGCCTTGTCTAACACACAGGATAAGAGTCACAAAAGCAAGTTAATTCAGTCATTTGTGAAGACACTTAAAGGGGATGTCAGAAAGTAAACCTGCTCACAACAGGAAGGAGAGATGGTGAGAGGGAGACATGGGGTAAGATCAATCATTGGAGTAATATTCTCACAAGACTAATTTATCCTATGTAAGGAAGGGTTTGTGTCACAAACCTTCACGCTGACAAGATTTAACTAAGCAGACACACTGCAGAGAAAGGGTCAAGATGAGGACACAGAGGCACCTAAAACACCCAGCAGCCTTCCCTAAATACTCAGCTGAAATTATTCTCTCTCATCTCACACATGGTGTGCGACACAGCAGTCTCAAGCCGTATGGCACCAAGGATGCTGATGTGCTCTTCTGCTGCCGTCCTGGCCAGGAACCCAGAACAGCAGCAGCTGCCACAGGGATGTCTCTTCTTTCACATTGATCATTTTGTAAATACAGGGGATCAGTGCAGCTGCAGAACTCACAGCTCCAGGGTGGAGGCAGCATGGCTCACACCAAGACTTTCTTGAAAGTCTGGTGCCAGTCTGAAAGTTAGTTTGGATGAGAGGATCCAAAATCCAAGTGGTAGACAGGATGCTTAACAAACTGATGCAGTCTGAAGCACAAAAATACTCTTTTTTTTTTTTTTGGTGTAGAATTACACTTATAGCCAATTCTGCCTCAAATAAATGTATCAAAATGGAATACAAATACAAGCAAAAATTTGCTACGCTGACAGAAACCACATACAAATAATTGGGATGGAAATATTTATCAAAGTGGCCTGAAGAAAGAGTGGCATCAACAGAACTTGATATCAGTGTTCAGTTGACTTCTCTGCTCTCAGAGCTGTTGGAGGGGAAGCAGATATATCTAATATCAACCTTAACTGCTGGAGCTGCAATTCCAAAGAATGGCAAGGTGGAAACAGGGGTCGTATCTTGACCTTGTAAACAAAGAAAATAGAGAGCATAATTACAGCCCCCACAAAACAAACATGCAAACACGGAAGGACAGCAAAAGGACTTTATCCCACATTCCAGCTGGCATTTCTGAGCTTTATTACAGAAATGTAGGTTGATAAGAAGTGTCACACAGTTAATGACACCAGAGAGGAGCGTGACCTTCACCAACCCAAGGAAAAATGAACTTACGTAAAGAGCCAGTTGAAAGATGAGGTGAGAAATGAGATGAGACCAGCAGCCATTTCTGCTTCCTCTTGAACCAGAAAGAGAAAAGGAGGGGAAAGAACTGCACTCAAGCCTGTATGGGAGGAAAAGTGTGACCTAAGGTCTTCTACCATGGCTAATCTCTTCTCTTTCCATAGACAAATATGATTGGATTTAAGATAAAATAAAGTGAGATAGTATCAAGGGGTGTTTCATTAATGCCACAAATCTGCTTTCTGGAAACTGAACTGATGCACTGTGGTTTAGTTACATGTAAATAGACAGAAAAACACACCATGAAAAGTTGTGCCTCGTGTCCATAAATGTAAAAGAAACCAGAATTTTCCCTGCGTTTTTAAAAATATTTTGCATTTCACCTACAGCAGAATGTCCTTTAAATGTAATGTCATAGCAACCAAAATACCATCTTCAAACATAATTTGAAGATGAAATCCTTGTTCTCTATCACTTTTTCTTCTTTCCTCTTTAATGTTGTACTTGCTCACATTTAATATTCCTGTTAATCATCACCACAGCATTTTGTGTGCTTTTGCCAGGAAAGGATGGATCAAGGTTCTTGAGGTCTCCTTCCAACCTAATGTCCTGTGATTCACCTTTCCTATTCCTGCCCTTCCCAGATTTATCTGACTTTATTTCCTGGGGAAAAAAAAAAAAAAAAACAAACAACAGGGACTTGACACAACAAGTCCAAGATCTATAAACGTTTTGCGCTCTGAACTGTGTGTTTTACTAAACACATATGAAAATGCAAAATTTCCATCTCGACATTCAGTCTGTGGTTCAAATGAGTGTTGCCTGCACATGGGTCACAAAATAAAAGCATTAATAGAGGTTTAGTCCCTCAGTTCTTCATTTCTTTGCAGTTACATCTGGTACCAAACCAGACCCCAAACCCAACAAGAGAAATTGAAGAAAACCTTAGAAAAACTGGAAATCTGTGTCCACTGCCAGATGGTGTACCAGCAACAGCAATGAAAAAAATATTTAATGACAGTAAGATCTGAAAGAAAGGCACAAAGGTTTTTAAACCAATTGCTTATCAAGTTTATAGAGGGATTAATAAGACACAACTGCTGGCTCTAGCTGGAAATTCTGCCAGTGGCCCAGGTGCTTCCTCCAATCCCAGGTTTATGTTATTCCATGAGAATCTCTTAATGTACTGTCAGTGTTCTCCTGTGCGGTAAGGAAACACAAATCTTTCCATTTCAGCAGGAAAGGGAGGTTTGAGAGCCCTCTCTGGGCTCCCTGGGGAGGAGATTTCTGCTGCCCCAGCGAGCAGAGCCTCAGCACCATGGCACCTTCCCTCATTTCAGTCCTGCTGTGCTGCTCAAAGTCTCCTGCTGAAACACTCCCTTTAGTGCTTTACCCACAGTGAAGTCTCAAATTCCACACCTTCCCTGCCTGCTGCCAGGCACCTGCACACTGTGTGCATTCACAGCTCTCCCCAGGTGTCAGAAACCCCAACAACAGTGGGTGCCTTCGAGTCCTCCCAGGCCCTACAACCTCATCTCTATTACTATTTACTTTAGCAAATACCAGCTGCTTGCTCTTCCCTTCTCCCACTCAGCACATTTTCAACCCCCTCCACCCTCCAGGAGGGATGCTGAGCTCCCCTATAATGTGATCCCATGAAATTTGCTCTTACCACACCAACCATTTTCCCCTAAGTGGTTCCATCTTCTCTCTGATGAACTAATTATCAATTCCACCTTTTCCAAGATCAGTGAATCTCAGTCAGCCTCATTAGTGTAACTCCCTTATCACAGCACACAATATGACTATCAAAATTACTTCCTGAATCCTTCCTACTCTTATTAACAAGTTAGAAACAGCTTCTGGATGGAAGAGTTTTAAATATTGATATGTAATTTACAGTTTACTGCACAAGCCTCAGAACAACTTACATGAACTTAACTACATCAGGCTCAGTGCTCAAATTCAATTGCTCCTCTTCCCCCCCAAAGGAAGACAATGTGTTAAAGGAACCAGCAGAGTGGCTTAAACTAATTCTAAGTTCTTTCTAAGGCAATCAATCACACACTGAAAAACCTTAGAAAAATTAGCTGCAAAATTATCTTGGTCCTCCAGCTGCTCCAGATTCATAACCTCCTTCCTGTTTTGCAGCCTGATTCCAGAGGTGAGCTTCACATGCAGGAAATTCATCACCCCAGGCCTGGAGCTCCCACCTCCAGTGCCCTGCAGCTGTGACAGTGCCCAAACAGGGCATTGCCAAGATGTGGCCCCATTTCACTGACAGGTAAACCCAAATTTGCTGGAAAGGTTAAATCCCTCCTTTAGGCCTGCACAAGTTATATTTTTATATAAAAATTATGTAAGTTTATATTTTAAAGATATAAAATATTTTTGTAATTTTTTTTAATTGAACAACAGTTGAAAATGCCACGTTTCCATGATCTCCTGACTGCCTGTGTCAGAGATGCTGTGCAGGTTAATGAGAACCAGGAGCCCAACATTCCTGCACAGCACAGCCCCAGATGTCTTCAACAGACTTGTCCAGCACAGCCAGAGCAGACCCCCAAAAAGCCACCAAAATTTCAGCTGGCAAATTCAGTTTAGACCAGAAATAAACCTGTGTCCATCCCTAGTTCATTATAATCCAAGGACTAGATTTCAAGGTGCCTAGGCACACTTTAAATGCAACAAATATGATAATGGCTTTTTTTTTTTTCTCCTGTAGGAAAGGTAAGTCTGGTAAGGAGGAAAAAAAATCAATTTTTGTCATGAGGCAACTTCAAGTTAATTTAACAATATTTCAGGATGACTGCACAGGGATTCTCAGACTGTCAACTACACAAGTTACAATCCCTTTACAGTCCCATGCTGCACCTTGGGATCTGCTCATTGTTTCAGTCTCCTAAAATTAGTTTGGAAGTCTTGTTTTCACATGGCTTCTTTCCTCTGCTTGTCATAATTTTACTTGAAAAATGATCCCATAAATGCTTCTAAGTATGATCAGTGTTTCTGATAAAATTAGAAGGTGCTCTGTGGTATGGTGGTTATGGTTTTAATTTGCTTTTACGACCTAAACTTCCCTTTCCTAGCAATTAATTAATTCAGGAAGAGGACTTTATAGTTCTCCTGGAGGAAGGAGGATCCCTGGAAGTTTCTCTGCAGAAGACACAGATGTCTACATGCACCTTTTGTGCTGCCTCAGTGCATCTCCAGCTCCTCTCATCCCCAGCTTGGGCCTCTTTTTGATTCAGAATGATGAGTAAAGCAAACCTCAGTCACCATTTTTGCCTTTTTCCTTTTTTAGACTCACGTACGATGCCTTCAGTAGCTGAGGTACCACAAAGAAAATTAACTTGAAGGAATATGGTCCCATCTATGCAACAAAAAGAGTCTATGTTTGAGGATATTTATTTCTTTTTACATTAATGACAAAAGGCTAAAAGGAAAAATCTGCCAGCAATCAGCAACAGAGAGCTGGGAGAAGAGTCTAATTTGAATCCTCAAGGGAAATTTAGCCAGACAAATTAAACATCCCCGTCTTAGCTGGTTAGCACATCAGTAAAGGGCAATGAGAACCAAGTTCTTGGATTTAAAACCCACCACTATCATTTTCCATCCAGGGTTTGGCCCTGGCTCAAGGCAGAAGAATACAATCTCTGCCCACACTACCTTAAAAAGTAATTTTTGCCTCATCCTGGGCTGAAAGAAAGACTTGAAGGCCTGGCAACAATAGGACAAGGGGAAAGCCACTAACGTGCAGCAGAAATACCAAAATATACTCTGCATAGCAAAGATTTTTTTCCAGTCATCTTCAACTTCCTACTCCACAGTCCTGAGAACTTCCAAGCACTTGAGAGTCTCTCAGAGGAGAGATTTCAGGGCTGCTGGAACTGTACTTTATCAGGGTGATCCTTTCAGACCTGTCAACAGCCCCCTCACACACTACTTAAAGGCTAAAGTTCCTTTGGAATTTGCTCTCAGATTGGTGGAAGAGGTGGCAGTCACTTGGGAGGTTTGTGGCCCTTCCCTAGCAAATGTCACTTAATTTACTTCAGAACATGCAAACAGGCCCGAAACCTAAGAGAAAGCATACACAAAAATGAGTGGTTTAAATTTTGGGACAGCAAAAATATTAAGCTGGGTTTTAAAGCTTAACTCCTGAAAGAACTCAGATTTTAAAATCTTTACAACAATCTTGTTGAGAGGTTTCCTTCTAAGTAACTCCATAGCAAGGTGTGAGTGGTTTTACACATCAATACCATTTTAGATCCTATTTATCACAAAACCCTCCATTTTCAGGGGGCAGTTGTAAGTTGTTCCTAAACTCCTACTATTTTTTCTGTCCTGCAGCCCAGGCTCAGGGCACTGGTGTAACACCAGCAAGTGCCTGAGGAGATTGTCAGGTGCCACTGCAGAGCTGTACCTGGGAACCAGAGGCTGGGCAGAAGGATCAGCCACAGCCTACTGAGCTAATTGAGCACATTTCACTTATCCTGGCACTTAAGAGCCAGAGATTCTGAGTGTGCTGGTGAATAAAAGAACATCTGCCTGATAACATCCATTTCACGTGAGTTACAAGTTTCAGAGAGCAATTACACAGCATTTTTTGTTTCTAATCCAAATCAGATGTTTAAACCATTTTGTGATTGCACAATTATCTTGTTTTATGAGGCAACCCAAACATCATTTAACAAGATTTAAATGCCACTGTGTATTTTCAATTTATTAACAAAAAATACAGAAGCCAAGCCCCCAAACATGACAGAAAAGGATAGGAACCAATAGGAAAAGGATAACAAGGTGAAAACAACTTTGCTGGGAAAACACCACTGCTCACCTCAACAGGAGCAGAGATGCTCCCAGCTCTCCTGCTTTGTTTCTGCAGGATTATTAAGCAGTCAGGAGCTGCTGAGGAGGCAGAGGCAGCTCATTCCCAGCAGCTTTCCCACAGCTCTCCCCTGGGGAGGACACAGCGAGGGGCAGAAGAGTCTGTGCCCACAGCAGGACACAAATCCAAACACCAAGAGAAGCTTCTGCACTTAAAACTCTCCTGGATTCTTGGTCCATACTGGGATTTTGGTCTGCACATCTGGTCAAGCTACGCAGAAAATTACAAATACATAAGGTTGGAATCAGTGACTTTTGGATGTCTTTTCCAACCTTTCTGATTCTGTGAATCTGTGAATCTTTTCTCACCAAAAGTCAGAAGATAAGAGAGACAAACACATCATCCCTCTGTTTGTGTACTCAGAGACTTCCCATGCCCTGTTCCAGCAAAGGACTGCAGCAGGACTGGGTTCCCTGAGTTACTTGGGGATCTGCAGTACAGCCCAGAGTTTCCTCATTCGGACTTTATCCAAATGTAAAATTGGGAAGGAGAATAAGCCAGATGCTGCCTTGGAGAGAAGAGAGGCTAAGTAGACAAACATAATTCTGTTACTCAGGAATTAATTCCCACCAAAACATATTTCTGCCACATTGAAATTGTAATATTCGGCTTCCAAATCCACAAAACTCATTCCAAGATTATTCAGTACAAATTACACCCTTAAGAAAGAAAAAAAAAAAAAGAGCTTTGATTTATCACGTCTCATTTATATAACCTCCATTTACAGTCAAAAGCTAATTTAGTGTTTTCTAACAGAAGATTTCCAATGTTACTGTACTGAATTAAGCAGCAAAGTCAAGGCCAACTCTCAATCCTGAGCAGAGCCCACAACCAAGACTTTGAAAGCTCACATGCACCTCCAGTTTTCATCCCAGGAGCACAAACAGGCTCCAGGAAGGAAAGACCACTCATGACCTTCAATTGCAGAATGACAGGGACTCCAAACCTCACTTCTTAAGGTGAAGCTCATCATACCCCTCTAGGCTTTGGCAAGCTATTTTAAGGCTGGGCTTTTTCTCAAGAGGTCACTGAATGCATCACCCTTGCTGTACAACTTGCACTCTCAGCACCCAACTGCTCGGCTCAGCTTCTGTTCCTCTGCCCCTGCTTGGACCTGCCTTTCCTTCTGATGGTTCCCAAAGCCTGGCAGAACAAAACTCTGAGAAACTCCACCAAACCAGGCTCTCCTGCAGTGAAGGAGAAGCCAGGAGCAGGGACTACAGGCCAGGCTGAACAGGGCACTGCAAAAACCTTGGCAATGCAGAGGGATCACCACAAAACCAGGCTGTATTCTGCCTAATTGCTTGACAGCATAGGGTGGGAGCCAAGCAGGGCTGCAGCCTGAGAACTGTGGCAGAAATTGAGGGCTGCAGACACAAGGCATTTAGAGAGCAATGAAAACCACAAACCCCATAGATAATTATAACCAAAAATAGGAGCTTACTAATTTTTCTACCACTAACGCTGTTAGCAAAGAGCCATTACAGTGTTCAGTCTTAAGGGGGAAAAAAAAATATTTATGGAAGCAAAATAATGTAATCATTCCTCTACATTTAGGAGATCTGAGGTCCAAGGAACACAGAAAGCAGTGAAATATGTACTGCTCTTATTTTTGTTTTACCACTGAGTAATTTTCATGAGCAGAGTACTCAGACATCATTTCCCTTCTGTAATGTTTAAAAGATGTACAGCACAGAAAAATAATCCAGCATCAGTACAGGCATGGACAGGCATGGACTGAAAGGAATCCCAAGCTCTAACTTTTTAACACTCTGATTTTCTGGACTTTCAGTAGAGCTTATATAAGTCTATATAATTTGCAAACACATTTCCTCCTGAGTCATCTTTTATTTACCTTTTTTCTCCTCGCTGACTTACAGAACCAGCTTTGTGACTAAACAATTTTGGTAAGCCTTGCAAGCAACAGGATTAAACAGTATGTGCTGGGTGAACTACAGACAGAATTCATTTGTCAGATCCCCAGTGCCCTGACTTTAATCAGGGGTAATAAAGCCAGCAGTATTGCTAATCCAATCAGCAAGACCAATGAAAAAATAAATTTGTTACTGCAGTTCAAAAACTGCCCTTTCACTGTGCAAAGCAAAAGCGGAATGAAAATCTCTCCCTTTTCCTCTCTCACTCCAAAGGTCCCTAATGCATAGACGAGGGAGGAGGCAGAGGAGTTACATATCAAAGCCCAGTTGTCCCTTGAAATCCAGCTTTAATTATTTATACATGTGATGTGCTGAGCAAAGACAACACTTTTGAGGTCTTGCAAGCTTACACTGCAGAATGTAGTGGTTGCAAAGCTGCATCACCCAGAGCCAAGGAGACTGCCTTTTCAAGAAATTTCTCCCAATGAATTGTTGACCTGAATATTTTTCTACTGTGTGCTGGAGAAAAAAAAAAATATTTTGACACTTAAGATACTTCTTCTCCCAGGAAATTGTTCTCTGTGAACAGCTGCTCCTCTAGTTGTGCTCGCAGAGGGACAAGGTGCAGCTCAGAGCACTGGAAACCACAGCAGAGCTGCAAGGACAGAGCAGGTCAGGATGATTAATGAGCACTTGCTGACTCTGCTGGCTCAGACTGATGCCAGGAGCTTCTCCAGCTCACCTTCTGCAGATCCCCGTGGCAGCACTGCTTGGAAGCAAAGCAAAAACCAAGGAGTGGGTGCATTACAGCTCCACCTCCCCTACTCTGCTCCAGGGATCATCACGGAATCACAGCATGGCTGGGCTTGGGAGGAATCTTAAGGATCATCTCACTCCAACCCTCTACCATGGGCAGGGACACCTCCCTCTGGCCTAGGCTGTCACTATTTTAGGATGGGATATGATGAATGTTTCAGTTACTCACATCACAATATGTTTCCTCCAATCATTTATTACACGCAAATTACATGCATGGGCTGAGGACAGAAGCATTTCCCTCCTGGTGGGAACAGATTTTTACAAAATTTTGTGCTTTTCACACTGAAAGATCCCTTGCCTCCTTAATGGCAAGGTATCAGCTTCCCAGACAGACCTTAACGAGGGCAAGGACCAGAATAATAAACCTTTTCTATGACTTTACAGCAGATATTTTCAGAGAGAACCACAGCAGTAAAGAAGTGCCATGGAACTCACCTCCCTTATGTCCTGTGCTCCTCACCCTGAGCTGCCTACACCTACTACCTGTCAAAATCCAAACTAAAACATCACTGTGGCTTTTGCACGTGCAGAGAAAGAAAATCCAGTTCATGCCAGTCTCTGTCAAAGGGGGAACTTCCCTCAGAGCTGCTCCTGTTTTTATGGCCACAACAGCCTTGACTTTCTCTGGCTGATTTACTTGAATGGAAAACAGCCTCTCCTAAGTGACATAGTTCTGGTCAAAACTGAGATGCTGGAATATATTTGGAGGGACATTTGTCACTGTATTATTGAGCTTGGTTTTCTTCCCCATCAGGCCTCATAACTGCAAGCTTTTCAAGCAATGAAGTGGATGTCTGTCTTAGCATCACCTTCACTTGTTGTTTGTGAGGGTTCCATAGATATGGGAACTGGCCTGGTATCTCCATCAGTTTTTAAAATTATAGACTCTAAGAATGTGACTGAGAATGGACAAATCTTAAAATAATTATTTAAACTTTAATAAAATTACTCACCAAAGAGCAAGCTGGGTTTTTTTTAAATAAATTTTTAAAAATATGTGCCAAACAGGTAACATAGGTGAGAAGCAAATCCCTACCTCACTAAAACATTAAATGTTCTGCAGCTGTGATAAGATCCCTCTTCTGGACCATATTTTGAAGAGGTCCAGTAATCGTTATAAATCAGTAATGAGTGCATAGAAATGGTAGGATGAGTTGGCATTAGTGACAAGATGGCAATGCCTTTTTGAGGTTTTTTTATTAGAAGCTACATTCTCACATTGTTACTTTAGCTGGAGAGGTTGTTCCAGACAACAAAGCAGCTGCTGTAAAATAACCACTGCTAATACTTTAATTATAGCCACATCATCATTAACTTGTGCTCTCTCAATCTGCTGCCTCCACCTGTTATTGTTAAGTTTATATTTATCTTATTATTGTATCTGGGAAATAAATTATCTTCCTGTTATGTAGCTTTACATTGCTCAGCAAAACAGGAGCCTGAGCACAATCAGGACCATCACACACTACCAAAAGAGGAAAAAAAATTTTTTTTAAGTTCTGTTTCAGTTTTCTCTAAAGCTACTGGCATATGATGTAATGACTAAGGAACTCCAGCCTGCAGGTTAATGCACTTTCACAAGGAGAGAAGCAAGGAAGTTCATAAACACTTCATAAAGCCCACAGGCACTGATGAAAAGCAGAATATACATCAAATATAAAACCTTGTTCAGGATGCCAACCTCTTAGCAGGTAGGCACTGCCTATTTGAACACTTTTTTTTTTTTGTGCCGATGATGGTTTAATGAAGCAACTTTTGCTAGGTGTTCAAAGAAAAAAATCACTGTCTCTTCATTCTGCCTTATTATCAGAGCCTGTTGATCACTGAAGTGGAAGCTCTTTTGGTCCTCTGAGTCACAGCAGGAAGCCAACACACAGCCATGAGTTGATTGAAAGTCTGAGATGCAGACTTTGGAGCAGCTCCTCAACAAAGGTATAGTTTTAGAAACAGTGACAGACTGTCTAGAGCTGGAGAAAAAATTGTCACACATGACAAGCCCAACACAAGTCCCTGACACCTGTGAGCTCACTCATAAAACCAGGGAAAAACCGAGAAAACTTTCTGAAACTCTCTCCAAACAACAAAATTACTTCGAATTTTTCCCCAGACAACAAAAAGATTTCAATTAATCTCTATTCTGATAGACTGTTTCTGGGCATATTTGTAAATGGCCTAGGGAACTATAATTAAGCAGTTAACTTGATGAACAGCTGCACTTTTTTGAAAGCAGTCATTAAAAGTAAGGACAGAGTTACCTGCCTCATTGTTTAACAAGATCTATTAGAATAAAAACATGAAATAGTAACCCTGGAGGAAAAATAATTCTTCATAAAATATTAGATGGTTGTGTTTGGTTTCCCCACAGAGTTTCTTTCTAGGCTCCATATTTCTTTGGAAAGAAGGCAGCATCTCATTACTGCTCCTGTTCTTTTCAAAGAACAATGCTTGTGAGTTAGCTGAAGAGAAGACATTCCAAGGAAGTGGGTGACCTCTAAATCCTCCTTGGATATAAAAATTCAGAAAAGGACATGTATGGGTCGCAGCTTCCTGGAAATCTCAATGAAAACAATATTACCTAAAGTATTAAGAAGTCACACAGTCACAATAGAGGTCTGTTATTCATAAAAAATTTCATCTCGAGTGGTTTTTTAATGCTAACTTATAATTACTTAAAATTTTATTAGTTTATAAAAACTGTACACTCATTAGCACAAGAGTTTTTCATGCTGTCAGGGTTCAACAAAAAAACCCAACAATCTAGGGTGCTATAGTTTTGGGAAAATGTTGGCTGGAATAGACAAAAATATTTTAGTTTCTTTTTTAGCCAATAGTCCTATCAAGCTGCTGTAGAACAGATAAAAGAAAAGTATCTGAAGATATAGCTCACCCTTATTAAGCTTCATGATAAAATTCCTATTTATTTCTAATATATTCTTTTCTATTTATTTTTTGTATGACCTTGGTTAGGGATTAATGGGAAGACACCACTGATTTCCACTCACGATGGTGCCAGAATGTTCCTAGAGGGGACATCAAAACCCAGTGCAAGAGAAGCATCAGCACTGTTATTTTAAAATATCAGTTTGCCTTATTTAACACAGTCAGTTTCAGTAGCATCCAAAGTCTCTTCTCTGTTCAAACACAAAAAGAAATTAATTCGGTAAAAGAAAAATAATCAGTCAAGAGGTCAACTTTTCATTACAGGGACAATTAGAGCCTGATCTATTCCCAAAGTAGCAATGAAAAGGCTTAAGAGTATTTGGCTCACACTGAAGGCAGAAGGAGTAAAGAAACCCTGACCCGGGTGCACTTTGGAGGTTTGTTTCAATTTATGGTGTCATTAATCTGCAGGGGGAGGAACTGTATTTCAGCTTTTAGCTTTGGACAGGTTTGGTTTAAGGTCTCATTTCTGCCCCACTGCACTTGACTCCAACCAAAGCACTGAACACTTGATTATTTACCACTGCCACAGCACCAGCAAATGAGAAAACACTTTTCTGGAATTGGGAAAAACAGAGAGGGTGTGGAGTGTCCCTCACTGTGGATACCCCAGAGCCATCTGGACACAATCCTGTGCCCTGGGACACCCTGCCAGGCAGGGAGCTGGGACCAGTGCCCCACTGTGGCCCCTTCCAGCCTGACCCACTCTGTGACTTAACTTTGAAGGCTGTGAACACCATTTTACAACCCAAAAGTCTCTTTTTCAAAGGTCACACACCCCAAATGAGTTCCCAGATGATTTCAGTGCCAGCATTTCTGAAAAGCCAAGCTCCAGGACCTGTCCTTCAGAAAAGGGAGCAAGTTACCATCAAAATAGATACCCCTTGAAGGCAAGGGTTAAACCCTGCATAGACCAGCACGTAGGAGTTACAAAAACAATTTAAATTTGGGATATTTGGTTTAATTATTGCTCTTTTCACCAAGTCAAACATCCACAAACACCGAACAGCAACGTGCCTCAGTTTCTCTCACTTACGACCCAGTTTATAGAAGGGAGCTGCCACATGCTTACAGATGTGGAGGTCAGGGTCTGTCATTTAAAAGCCATGAGTGTATTGATGCCTGAGCTCAGCCCTGAGAGAGGAGAGGCAGACAAAAACAATTTGGCACCTGGCCCTGCAGTTCCAGTGCCTCTGCAGCAGTTTGGATTAACTGAGGAGCTGCAGCAGATGAGGCTGCATTCTGCACCTCCCTCATGCCACAGCTTTTGTGGGAACAGCAAAAAATATCCTTGAAGCCCTAACCTTGTGTGAGCATGAAAGGTTAAACAGGCAAAAATCAGGCCACATAATGAGAGAGTGAATGAAGGGAAAAGAAACCTTCCTGGCTGAAGTATTCTCTGCTTCTGGAGCAGATAACCAGTCAGAGGTCACACAATCTGCCCCCAGAAGATAAAGTTTCTGGTGCCTGCTCAATGCAAAGGCTTCTGCTTGTTCAGCACAGTATTTTTTCCTGTATTTGTTTCCCTTAGACCTTGGTGATCTTTCCTGCATTCACTGCTCAGCTCCATTTCTCATCATGCTGTGTGCTACAAAAGCAACTATTCAGGACTTGGAGGTGCTGAAACTCCTTATCTCGAATTTTAAGGACAGATTACACTAACCTCACTCACAGTGAGCAGTATTTTGTACAAAGTGTTATGTACCACCAAAGTCCCTGAGAACACCAGTGCTACAGAATATGGCACAACAGGAACAGAGGTACCACAAAGGATGGAAATGTTTCCTTGGCACCTCATGCTGCCTGATAAATATAACAATGAAGTACAAAATTTAATACATACTGGAAGTCTCTGACATTTATTACAAAAAAAAAATAAAAATCTGCATAATAAAATCCATACTTGCACCAGCAGAACAGAGCAAGCTGCATTTGTAAAAATCTGCTCAAATTAACTCTTACAATTTTTCTCCCTGTCTGGGTTGAAAGATCTTGTAATATTCTGACCAAACCCAAAGGAGAGGGTAGACCTTTTTTGCTTTGGAATAGATTCAGATGCCAAACCACAGGGATTGCTTTGGCTCTAGAAAACCACGTCTTCTGAATTTCCGTTCCTGGCAAGAAATACAAGAGGTAAATCAGGAGTGGAAAAGAAATACAATGTCATTTCCAAGAAAACAAAATTGCAGGACCTCATCTGTTAAATATCAGAAAAGTGGGGATGAGCAGAGTAAGCATTTGTGGGCACAGAGAGACTTCCCAGAGCTTTCTCTCACAGATGGAGCTGGGTTGGAGACTGCCAGCCCTGCCAAGGTCAGGCTGGCAGCAGTGCAGGATGGCAGGGCCACAGCCCAGCCAAGCACACCAGGAAGGAGCTGCCAAGCAAAACTCACACCCTGACCTACAAATCATGCCCATCAGTGGCCTGCAGGTGAAAAACAAGCACGGAAATTCTGCAGTGAAGCTCACTCCTTCGGGTCCATCTACAAATTGTTTCTCCGTGGCTCTGCACTGTCACTGGCACAGCAGTTTATTATGCTGAAGGTGAATTTTGAAGCCTGTGCAGGTGCAGGGCACCGTACCTGCCCCAGAAATCCCATCAGCTCCCTCCCAGATGGTTCTCTGGGCCTTTGTCAGCCCCACACTGCAAACAAAGCAAAGGCTTCAGCTGAGCAGAGCCAGCCAAGAGAGACCCAGGGTTCCTGGCACCCACAACAGTGACAGAAAAGCTCTGGAGGCACCTTTTAACTAAAACCATCTGTGAAGGTATATTCTTTGTCACAGCATTTTCTCCCCTGCACTGGTTTGTTGTTTTTTTTGTTTTTTTTTTTTTGGTTTCCAGCTTCACAATTTATCTTAACCAAAATTAATGTGTGTACATGGCCCAACTAAGAGGTCACCTTTTATTCCCTCATTATTTAACCTCATGGATCAGCTACCACAGTTTATCTGCTCCAGACACGAACCTTTTTTATGAAATCCTTGAGGAGGTTGACACCAGTATTCCTTAAAATAATTAAAAAAATAAAGAAGTTATTTCCCTCAGACCTTGGGCTGGGATTAGGTTTATCATTTGTGCTTTTCAGAGTATACTCTGAGTTGGACTGTACTCATTTCCACAATAACAAATTTTCTATTTTCCCTGAAGTATCATTAGTTTAATACCATATTCTCATGGCTTTGCACATGCCATTAGTTTCAATCACTTTTTATTTCTTTGTATGAAGTAAGTAATGACGAGAAGTAAGTCAAATTAGAGACCAAAGGAAAGTACAAAAAGACACAACCTGACTTTATCTTAATCAGCCTGTATCAAACCTGCAAAAATATGGTATCATTTAGAGGTCTCAGCTGTAAGAACCTGTACAAAAGCAAGCAAGCTGCCTACATGGTACAGCAAATTGCCATTTCCAGCACTTCCCACACACTTTGTTATGTTAGCTCAGCCACCAGGAGCAGAGTGGCTAAATTAGCTAAAAAAAAAAAAAATGCAACAGTCTGGGGGAAACTCCAAGTTAACACAGCTGAGAGCACACAGCAGTGAGAAACTGTCCCCATCCTGAATCAGTTCAAACAAAGCAGAAAGGAGGTGAAAAACAACACAGCAAAGCCAGAGGAACTCTGCAACACAGAGCACAGAAAGCGACCCTACAGCCAATGCCAGGCCATCCTGTCTGCTCTGCCTTGCCCCAGAGATCTGCCAGGCCACACAGCAGAACTCTGCAAGGTTACCAGCCAGCTCTAGAAATTACCATGCCTGAAGGGGATTGCTCCTGCACTTTGCAAGGGGGGCTTTGTGCAGGCACCTTCTGTCGAGCAGCACAAGAGATCCCAACACCATTCTGCAGATGTCAGGGGGAAAACTGCTCCCTCCAATGCCTGCTCTCTCCCCTTTGCAAAACACCAGAGGTTCTGCCTTGCAGGATCAGCAAGGGCTCTTCCAGCTGCTTGGATCCACAGGCCAGGAGAGCCCTTCTGGAGCTGCCCCTCTCTGCCTCCTCCCTGGCAGTGCTGGGAGTGGACACAGCCCTTTTGTCCTTCTGCCCACAGGACAGGAGGCTGTTCTGTTCCCCCTACAAACGTTATCCATGATCTGCCACCAAAGGACAACAATACCTGGTGCTCCTGAAGAGAAAATGTATAACCACTGGCTCTCTGTGGATAAATAGTTTTACAGAATATAGATGCTGCCCTAAAGTAACCAAGCATTAATACAGTGAAACAAGGACAAAACAATACTGAGCAATGGTCTATACAGTTCTTACCTATCATAAACAAGAAATTAAGGCCTTTGATATACAAGACACACTCTTATAGACTTGAATCCATTTAAAGTGGATTTTGTTTAGAGTCACTTTCAACTCCAACCGCTTTCTTACAAGCCTCAGGACTTCATTTTTAAACAAGGAACCCTTTGTTTTCTGTCAGACATCCACAGTAGTAAAAGCCAGATGTGAGCTGCAGAGTCTCATTAAAAGCATCGTAGCAAAGAGGTGATGGAAGCTTAGAGGACTTATGACCAAGCAGGGAGGTCTGAGATTCCAGTAATGGTGCAAGAATGCATTTTCAGAGAATAAAGCTGTTTAATGTGAAGCAGCCTTTGAACTTTGCAATACGTGTAGTACTGAGAGCACCACTGTTTGTAACAGAGTGGCAAGAATTAAAGATAACCAGTATTTGTTAGGTTTATTTTACTCTGCAAATTCTGAACATAATGATGGCTCCCAGTCAAATAAATCCTGTACTCCCAATACTGGTTCCAAAGTTAAATGGCTTTTACCCAGATTACAGCTAATACCTCACCAGGCTGAAAATAACCCCAATTTACACAAGCTGGAAGTCTGAAGAGGGAGCAAAGGCAGCTCCCTGCTTGGAAACCTTTCCAGCAGGAACAGCACGACTGAGGCACATTTGGTGGTCCAATAACTTGGAAGGCAGAATCCCTACTCCCATTCTGGGACAGATGGAGGGATCCAGAGCTGATGTTCCACATGGTTCTGTTTCCCTTCTCACAACAATCACTGCAAGGAATATAAAATAAAATGTGGAACCAGCAGAGTCAGAGCTTTAAATATCCCTGGGATTTGTGCTGTGACCATTCTGAATGTTGCTGATGGGGCTCTCTTGGTGGTGATTAGGAGGATGCACACTCTGAAGGATGATGGTGAGATCTTTGTGAGCACTTTCTAGATTCAAATGCTTAAAATTAACCCATGACAACACTCAGGACAAAAACATACACAGGTTAAATTAACACTGTAAAATCAGCATTCAACTAGTTAAGTCTTCAGACTTTGTGCCCTGTGAGAGTCAAGTTATTTCAGTAAAATAGTCTGCTCCTCTTCATAGGAAAATTCCAAGCACCCCTGTTTTCCTAGATAGTCATTTTAGTTCAAATAAAGCCACATTTAGTTCAAATAAAGCCATTCCCTCTCTCTGAGGCATAAAGAAGACATTGCACCAGAGAGGAACTGGGCAGATTTAGCAGTTCAAACTTATCTCCCCTTTTTGGAACGATTTAAGTGAATTTAATCCAGAAAAACTGTATCATTAATATCTGCTTACAGGCATTTCCTTGAGCTTTCAAGTGTGTAGAACAGTGTGAGTTATCATATCAAAACCTTAAGCACCAGACAGGGAAAATAGGAGCTGCAATTCCTATGATTAAACATTAAGATAAGGTGAGAAAAAAGTTTCATTTTCACACATGTAGATGCATTTTTCTTCAAAAAGTGCTAACTTTACCAGCCTTCTCAGCACCACTGCGTGACTCTCCTCGTGTTAGCTCTACTAACCATGATTAAAAGGGATGAAGTCCAATTCCCCTCTTTGTGACTAAGAAAAAAAAGAGATATCAGTGATGAAATATTTCCATCCAGTAAACAAAGTGCCAGGGAAATATCAGAACCACCGTCAGTGCTGGCAGCAGCAGCAAGGCAGAGATTTCCATCCAACCTTTGCCTTTGCTCCAGCTATCTGAAGTACTTAACATTTTCTTCTACTTCAGAGGAGGCTGCTTGAAAGGAAAAAATAATTCAGCACTGTCTCCGCAGAGAAACAACAAAACTGTATCTTATTATAGAAAAGAACTCTTTTTTTTTAATTAAAATTACTGTTTCCTAAGTTTCAGCTATAAGAACTGTCCTGCAAGTACCACTATCAGGAGTGACACAGACAAAAAAAAATTACAGGTATTTAACTAGTGATTCAAATCTAAGGATGATAGGAGCTACATAAATTTTAAACTGAAAATCCTTGCGGCTTTTTTTTTTTTTGTGAGGAGTTATCTAGATCATCTTTTTTAAACAAACAAACAAAAAAAGGCAGTTTACTGGCAGCTCTGTATCAGACACAGCATCATTATTGTTGTTTGTTATCTACAGCTTGCACAGGCAAAGTATATTAATAAACATCTCCCTTGTCCCCAGCACGCTCCAGCTTCCAGTTTGCAAGTGTCTGCATTAATGTTGTGATAGCTGGATAGAAAATCCTGCCCAGGGAAGAGATTCCTGACCCAAATGGCCGGACAAATTCCTGCTCTGAGACTTCCCCCACTACACGGGATAATTCTGGAGCACCTGATAAAACAGAGACACATCCTTGGGTATGCAGAGCGAGGGAATGCTGCTGACAGAGACAAATTTCCTCCTGATAGCACATGAAAGGGAAAGCTCCTGGTGCAGGGGGCACGATCCCAGTGCAGAATAACAAAACACTGAGCGACTCATTTCACCTGAGCCAGAGAAAAGGTGCGTTTGTTTCTGAAAAAACGGGTGTTAGACATGCAATCAAAGGCTGTAATTAGCCACTAATTATAGCAGCTAGGATCGATCTAGTCATGGCATAGTCACTCAACAACTCAGATCTCCATTTCAAACAAAAGTTCCCTTAGAAAAAATATTTCTGGGGAAAAAAAAAATATAGAGAATTGGCACTTTCCAATGTCAAGCATCAGCAATTAAAAGCAATTATAGCCAGAGGATTTGCTTGCCTGCATAATCACATTCACTCCAATCTGTCTGCTGGCTGTACCAGGGGAGGGTCAGGCAGGAGACAAACACAGAGCTGCACAGGTCAACTCAATTTATTTGGACGTCTCAGTGGACTTCCAAAATAAAGAATCCTTATGGAGAGGGAATGTATCAGCCACACGGGTCTGAAGCTAAAAGTGTTTTAGCTTCAGAAAAGAAAATAGGAAAAAAGTCCACGATGGAGCACAGAGGATTAATAGTTCTGGTCATTGTCAGGCATTTGATTAATTTTCTCATACTGACAAGATGGGAAAAAAAATGGAGATCAAAATAATTGTTAGCAACTAAATAATTAAATATTAAAAGGAGAAAAATAATGTGAGGACAGACCCGACTGCAGGTAACAAGAGGGAGCACGCACTTGTCAGGAAAACTAAAACCCTACCAGTCCCTGGGGTAATTTTCCACTTAAATGAACTGCTTGAGAATTGGTTTATCAACTCCAATCTGTATTTTCCTAGTTCTCCCATGGTTCTGCCCAAAACAGCAGCTACTTTACTGCTTGTTCTTACTTAAACATAAAATTCTAAATCTGCTTCTCCACAGAAACTCAAATTCTAGGTATTACAATTATTTCCTTGCGTGCACTTTTGAATGGACAAGCTAATTAACAAATTGTTTTGATGTTTTAATGAGACTCCAACTCCTTTGAGGATTTACCTGCAGTGGGGAGAACAGGGCTGCCATGTCTTTTGTCTAGGTATTATTTGGAGAGAACAAAAGTTACTGCTGCATCTTCTTCTTGCCTACCAGGCACCTCCTTGCTATCCTGGGAGGTGACCTCCAACTCTGCACATCACTTTTTTTTGGGTTCTCTTTGAGTCCAAGTGCTGCAATTTCCCGTGCTCATATTCACACAGATTTGGGAACCCCCCAGTCTGGGTGAGTGGCATTTGCAGCAAGATCTCAGCACTCTCCCTTCTGCTGCTCCTTCATCTCTGTGACATCAAGTGTTTGTTTTCTTGCCTTTCCTTCCTTCCTTCCAAGGTCCCCAACAGCTCTGTCCCATCAATCAAGGTGTCAGGCAACATTACCCATATGATAAAAATAAAAGCAAACAACTCTCCTTGCATACTGTCTTACGTTGCCTCTCACCTTGCAGGACCAGGGACTCAACTCTCCCTGAACAAAGCTAAATCAAAAACCTCTCTAACAACTTTGTTGCGAAGAACCTCTGCTAAGATTAGGTTGAGGGTATGACAAAAAACACAACCTAGCCCAATAAATATCTTTAATTCTTATTGGTTTTTTTTCCTACCTGGCTACTGTCTTTTGCATTTAAGGTATAATTCTGAGCAGTGATAAGCAAAATTATCTTGTATTTTCATCGGTCTCAGGACCTCACCCATAAATGAACTCCACAGTAATGATGTTTAAGTGAAACACTATGAAAAAAAATAAAATATCTTTTTAATCCTACAAGTTGAACAAGAAATAAATCTAAAAAATCACATCTTTCAGTAGGGTTTGATGCGAATCACAACAACTCTTGTATTTTGTCACTTTTTTTCCCCAAATCACAAGGAACATCCTCTCTTTCTCCTTCTGGCCTCCACCCAACCTTTGTGATTTGGCAGTTCTTCGCATGTTTATACACAAGTATCATATTTTCTAGTGAACCACCTCAAGCCTTTTTAATATCACAATGAGGGAAAGTGCACTTACTTATGCTAAAATGGTTTTATGACCAATATTTTCTATTCTTGTAATGCTTTTACTGTGGAGTACACAGAGTGTGCTGGGTAGGCACTGGGCATTAATCCTACTGCCAGAAAAAGAAAATTTCTCATTGGAAGCATCTGGTAAAAGCACACTAGAGGCCTTGAAATCATGACTGGTGCTCTTACTATTTGCAAAAAAATGAGTACAAATGCACACTAATTTGATTTCCCTGACCCTGTTTGCCCAATAGGAACCATCTGCTTCTGTTCATGGACTCCTATCCACCCCGATCCAAGATCACAAATCCAGCAGCAATCATCCCTTCTTTGTCTGCAATGTCTTTGCATTACCCCAAAGCAGAAGATGAAATAAGGAATGTTAAAATGAGCTTTAACAATCCATAAAATTCTTCCATTACGCAGTTTATGGCGAGTGATTATCGCTACACTTTGGATTCCCATAATGAGTTACTTTCTTAATAACCTCCTGAGGGCATCATAGAACAGAGTCAATGGCTGAAAATTACAGGGCAAACAAGAGACAGCTCCGAGTCGGTGTTTTATATTCAGCAGAGATGCAAGTGGACTGAGCTGGGCTCTGCATCCTGAGCTGGTTTCAGTAACGAGCCTGAGTGAACTAAGAGAAGAATTAGCAGAGTTCCTATCAACTCCACTCAGCAACGCCTACAGCTGTATTTTTGTCCTCTGAAAGCAGGATTTGAGACCTTCAAATAACAGCAGATAGAGCTGGTGTGGAACACCAGATTTTCACAAAGAGGAGGAGCTATGATGATCCAGGTTCTGGCCAGCACACCATTACTCATCCTGGACAGCTGGAATGGAAACAAGGACCACATGAATCATCCAGGCTGCTCTCTAGGAACACACTGGGCTGCTCTGCACAGGCCATAATAATAACATTTGTTATTCCACAATGGACTTTTAGATTAACTGTCTTATCTGGTTTTACGATGCTGCGCTCGGCGCATTTCCACGGGAGGTAAATCACCTCACCAGCCCTCCACCAAGAAAGCCACAGTAGATCTTCCAGGAAATAAATATTGATCAAGCCTCTGTCATAATTACATTCCATTTGCACCAAGGAAGTTTTGCCATTACTGGGGAGGCCTATGCACCTGCAAGGAGATCTACTATCTCAAAAATTAAATTGGAAGAATAACTTTAACTGGAAGTCAGGTTCATAGGAGCACTGGCCAATATTTATTAGAGCCCTAAATCAGGTCCTTCTGTAAATGATAACCAGTGAACAGATGTAGCATTATGAAGTCTAACTACAGACAAGGAGATGCTGCAATATGCATAAATTCTTTGAGCACTTAGCTTAATGTAATTTTTCTGGCAGATTACAGGTGGCAATGCAACAAATAAAACCTAGGAATCAGTTTTCTACATGCTGGCCTTTTTTTTTTTTTTTTTTTTTTCCCTCTGGAGAATGACAGTCATTGAGGTACAACCCTTGAAAAAAAGTAATATATTTATATTATGCACGAGGTTAGTAGAGTTCCTAAAGCGCTTTCTGTGACTACACTTCCTCATTCTCGTTAGCTAGGTAACAGTTGTCAAACACCTCATTACAAGATAAGCTCAGTTTTATTTCAGAAACCGAGGAACAGACAAATTAACTGACAGCCCCAAGAACAAATTGGTTGTAAGAAATGGGCTCAGAAGCTGCTTTTTATAATCCCATGAAAGACATATCTCAAAAAAGCATCATTAATGAATTTTCTCAGATGCAATCTTTGAAAAATCCTAAGAGGTGAGCAATACAAAAATCTAAAAATAAAAATAAGTGGGCATAAACCTGCAAGATCTTCAGTTATTTTTGAATCTCCAGATACAAGAGAAGCGGAAAAATAACATAGGAAGGGAAAACATTACAAGAACAGTTCAACTGATAAACGTGTTCATATCTTAAAGGAGTTAATAATTCACAGAATGTTAGAAATAATTACTTGTTTAAGCAAGCTACCCACTGGACAAATTTTAGAGCCATCAGGGATTTTTTAATTCAGTGTATCGGCTCAATCCTGATTCAAAAAGAAATATCTTTTACTCTGAAAATAAATGGTAGACACGATGCTCTCTTTGAAATCCAGCACGAGCCCCCATTCTGCTGCAAGAAACGCTTTGGGGGAGAAGCTGTGTTTCAAATTTATTAATGATTCCTCAAGTTGTTATAGAAACGCAACTGCAGCAAGGCAATGTCTAGAGACACGAGTCCCTTTCATGTTCTCTGTCAGAGGAGCTGGTTGCTGAGGTTACCTAACAATGGAGGAACTTGTACATCCAATTCCCTCTCTGCAAAGGCCCCACAAACCCAGGGCTGGCCACACAACAACGCTGGCTGAAGCAACCACTGGGCTTATTTACAGTGTACAGATTTAGAAAACACTGCTCTCAGGTTCCTGCAAACACCTGGTGGCCACTGTAGCCAGAACCAGCTCTTCAAAGAACACATCAAAAGGATTCTGCTGGGGAAGCAGAACAGGATACTTCTAAAACAGGCTTCAACTCCACCAACTGCTTTAGAACTTCCAGCATGTGCTAAACTCATTTTTAATCTCAGCAGGACAATTGAATGCTCTGTGAGACATTCAGGGTGAGACCTGAAAGGCTCCCATGCACTCTAATACCTTCAGTCAGGGCTTCCAGCTCCTCTCAGGAACAGCTCCAGGCAGGAACAGGCAACCTATGTCCATTTAACAGGAATTTAGCATGTTCTGTTTGCTGCCAGCAACAAAAACTGGTCTTGAAGAGCTATTTCTCCTCTTCAAGAGGCACAAGAATTAGTGAGGAAAGCTGAACATGCAGGGCCATGAAAACAGTGAAGGGTCTGGAGGGGAAGCCAAAGGAGGAGCAGCTGAGGCCACTTGGCTTCTTTTGGAGGAGAGACCTCACAGGAACCTACAACTTCTTCAGGAGGGGAGGAGAAGGCACTGACCTCTTTGGGGACCAGGGACTGGACCCAAGGGAATGTCTGGAGCTGTGTCAGGGCAGGTTTGGGTGGGATATCAGTAAAGGTTCACTTCCCTGAGGGTAGTGGGCACAGCCCTGAGGCTGCCAGAGCTCCAGGAGGGTTTGGACAATGCTCCCAGGCACAGGGTGGGATTGTGGGGGTGTCTGTGCAAGGCCAGGAGCTGGACAGAATGACCCTTGTGTGTCCCATAAGTTGGTCATTCCAAAGAAATGAAGTTTCTTGTTGTTACCACAAATTGCAACTAAGAACATTTAAACACCTTGCAAGTGAGCAGGGAGGGAACATCAAGGAGAGAAGGCAAAGGAAACAAGAAAAGGGAAAGGTTTGTTTTCATAATTAAAAGCAGATTTCAAAAGGAAATCTTAGTTTAATTACAGTCAATGAGTGCTCTTCTATCAATTTTAAGGGAGGCATGACTTCACCCCCAGATAATTATTACGTGCAACCAACTACTACATCTTCTTTTTCCTTTAAACAAGGAGAGAAATAGTAAAATGAAAAGCCTTTGAGTCTGGCAAATCCTGGAACAGCAGCTGAATATAAATGAGGAGATAAATGTTGAAAAGTGTGCTAAAGCAATTCTTCAATGGGTTGGAATAAAACAAAAGTTTGCACTCTCACTCCATGTCCCCAAAATGTTTTTTTTTTTGCGTAACTGGAATTGGAAGATCATGGCAAGGTGTGGGGAGGTGTCTCAGGGGTGACTGAACAGCCTCCATGGATTTGATAAGAAACTCCTACAGCACTTCTGTGAGGTAAACACACATGTGAGTGTGTTATGCACAACCTCATTTACCAGAAAGAGACAATACTTAAATAAACAGTGGCAAACAAAGCACTTTGTTGAGAATTTACCGTTTTTTAAGTTCTGGCAATGAGATCTCTAGACAGCACTCTTGAAAAAATAAAAGCTACAACTGCACTCTGTGTTTTTTCCCTTTGGCCTCTCTGCAATTTAAGTCACGACCACAAGAGCTCAGAGATGGGATTTGTGCCAGCCCTTAACCAGAGTTTCTGCACCTCCCTGGCCTTACAGGCTGTGGGGCCACACTGCCAAAGTTGGTTTGCATCCAACACCCTTCCAGACACATCCAGAAACACCTCCCTGCTGGAAGAGCTGGCAATGAGTCCCAGCCCAAAACAGACCTGTACTGGTCCCAGTATAAAGGCACTGGAAGAACACTGTACCTGTGCAGTCAAAGGAACTGGCCTTTTCTACAATTCATTTATTCCAAGTGTTCAATTCTGCATAGAATGAAAGAGGGGAGTGAATTTTAGAATTAAGAAAAATGTGCTCAGTCAAAGATGCTTGTGGTAGATTGGGTTTCACAGAGAAAATGAGTCTTTTCTTTGTCAGCCTTCTCTCTACAGACTTTCTACTCATCACATGTCCAGTCCTCAACACAACCCTCCTGCTACAAGTCACAGTGCCTAAAAACTCCAGTTCAGCACTAAGGAATGCAATTCTCTATTCAGAGCCCTCAAAGATTAAAATAAAAGGCTGTTTTTCACAGAAGTGGCATAAAGAACACTGAGTAATTCCAAGTGTGTGAGTTGTGTATCATTTCTGTGTATGTAACATTTATATGATTAAAACAGCAATGGCACATATGGCTAGAGCTGGCAGGCTTCACTTAATGAAAACACTGAAAAATTAAATGCCTTATTTTCATTATGCTGTTCAGAGGGGGTTGTTGCCTCTTCTCCTAGCCAAACACAGTCAGAAATCTGGATTCACACACAAATCATTTCTTGCAAACACCTGAACCACGAACTAGAAGGGAAATTCATCCCAAGCCCTTCCTACCCCTTCTCCAATTCTCTAACAAAAAGATCTTGGGCTCTGAGAAGAGCCTTTTATTTCCTTTAATGGTTATAGCTCAATAAAGATGACATAATCCAGCATGGCTTGAAATGAATAAATCTCCTGGATAAGATCCACAGAGCTTTCAGTCTGGTCCAATAAGAAAAAAATTAGTTTCACTCAAATAAAAAAAATTGATTATGAACCTGTCTTGAGAATGATTCCTGAGCAAAGTATTCCAGAGCCTGGACAGCATGCCTATAACAACTGCAGTCCCATCCACAGAGATGACTGATGATCTGAGAGTCCAGTGTGCCTTACTGAACTTTATTTAAACTCATCACAGACAGAGAATTGCTCTGGAGCTCTCGTGGAACTACTCTGGCTCCATGTCCAAGTGCTTATCAATAGGTTTTCACCAGGCTGAGGCTCTCAGTGCCTTTTGCTGCTTTGTGCTGCAGGCAGGCAGGGATTTGGGGAATGCAGGTGTGCCAGAGCATCCTTTAAAATGGGTTTAAAATGGCACTGGACCTGCTCAACCTGAGCAGTTCAACCTGAGCAGTGGGAGGTCTCTCATCCCCAGGAGACTCTCAGGTGTAAATTAACTAGGCACCTGTCCTCCTTCCACAACACACAGGCTGCTGCTTGACACAGCATCAGCACAGGAGGACTAAAAGCTCCTTCTCTTATGAGAATTTCTGCCACAAAACCTTTTGCAGACTGCTTTTCAGACTCTCCACTTTCAATTACCTAAAGAGACTTCAGACTGGGGCCAGTAAAGCTGCTCCTGATTTACAGTGATGGAAATAGAGGAAAATTTAGCAGGAGAGTTCACAGAAAGTTAATTGGCTGAACTTACAGGCACAGAGACTTTCTGCATTAGACCGTTACAGAAAATATAGAATTAAGCATAAAATGATCCCCTGAACTTTTGAGCACAACTTAGTCCACAAGACAACAGAAGGGGAGACAACAGCAAGTGTTCAGCTCCAGCACTGGCTGAGTCAATTCCCAGTGTTCATCTCCAAAGCTAAAAGCAAATCTGAGTGCCAGAGGAAAAAGAATAATGTATATTTTATAGATTCTCCCCTGCTGCATCCTCCCTCCATCCTTCCAATGTTTTGTCCTCGTTTACAGCCACCACTGCCAGGTCCTGCAGGTTTCCATGCCTGGGGTGAGCCTGGGGAAGAGAGAAGGGTCTGCAGGGCAGAGCAGGAGGGGGCTCAAGAACCATCCTGACAAGAAGCTCCAGATGTCACAGCAGAGTATTAGGGTGCAATATTCACAATAAAGTGGCAGCAGTGGGGCAGGAGGACGACTTTAGGCATTGACTGTTCCTGTACCTCTTTCAGGACAGCCTAAAACTCAGCCTGTCCTGCTGCCATTTCCAGTGTTAGCCCCTCAGAAACTGGATAAAATCACACTCTCAAATCTTCACACAGCACATGGAGGGTGAGTGTTTGAAATTCCCACTAAAGGGAAACAGATGTTGGAGTGCAGCAGTGGAACTAGGAGTTGCATCACAGAGCAGGCAGGATTTTTAAGAATTATTTAAAAGCCTTTGGAAGACACGATATTTCTAGAATTAGGCCAACTTATAATAAGATGAACATTTTTAACATTAATATAGAACAGAGCTGAAGGCTCAGCTCTCATTTCTATCGACTGTAACACATTTCTCCTGAAAAGGGGTGATGAGAGAAGATGTGTTTTCTTTCAGTGCCAGACATGCACATGGGCCTGACACTGAAGGAAGTCTTTCACAGTATTCCCCAGTGGCTGCAGCTATGATCCAGAAACTGATCCTTTAAGAGCATTTACTCATAACACTGGTACTTTTTGAATAAATCAAATCAAAGTGGCCGCAGCATTAGCTAAGACATTGAATAATTTTGCTTAGGACCATATTTACTAGGACTGGGAGGAGCCTACTCCACTCTTACTACAATTTCTTTGACTTTTAATAGGACTGGAGTTTAGAGGGAAGTTGGGTTTTTTCTATTTTATTTTTTCTTCTTCTTTTTAAAAAGTGATGCTGTAATTCAAATCCTGGTAACCTTGGAAACAGCCTCTCTCCTCAAATATGTCTGTGTCAATTAAAGTAATTGGGACACTCCAGCTAATGGTGCTGAGATTTCAATATCCAGGCTAGTGCCGAAGCATTAGTCCTAAAGGACTTTCAGCTGAGACACAGATACTCAGAAAAAAAGCATGTCTTGGAAAGGTTCTGTTCTTCCTGTGAGCATTTGTGAGGAGGATAGCTGGGAAGAAGCTGTCCTTAAAGAATGTCTTTGTGTGCAGTCACAATGCCCAGACCATTCAGTGACAGCGAACTTGGAGTTTATTTGTATGTGTATGTCAACAAAATTCCTAAGCCAAGCAGGAAAACAGCATTATTACCTTTAAGATTGACTAAAAAAACTCTACATATTTACAGAATTCACCTTGTTTCCTCACCCTTTGATAACATGTGCATGTAGACATGCACAGACACCCCTCAAAATTACATATTCATTAAGAGATGACCTCTATCCCCACCAGATTTATAAACAAACAATGCCGACTTTACTAAAGTGCCTTGGGCTATCCTGAAAACTGGAACAAACCAGGATTCCCACCTTGTAACACTGGTGGCTGGGAAAAAGAAAATCAAGAAACTGTTTGGAATTTCTCACAGCACCCAAAAGCAGCTCACTCCTCCTTTACTGAAACCAGAAAGACTTGTTTAAGAAAAGGAATGTCCTCTAATGTATTTTGAAAAGCACAGACATCAATCAATCACTCAGTTTAGCGACAGGCATCACCACCTTTCTGCAGATATACTTTAGTAAACCCCTTTTTTTGAGAGTTTACAAATATATCTTGAGGCCCACCCCCATCCACAAAAGAAGGCATTAAAAGAAATATTTCTTCTATGAGGATCCTCACTGTGAAAATACTGGCATGCAGCACTGATAATTAATATTAGCTTTTAAAGTCTTCTGCTGATAAATAGTTTTTCAAGGTATTTTAAAGGTATTTATTTTTTGTATATTAAATTATGTACAGCAGAAAGTGATTTTCAGTAAATGCTTTTTGTTGTTATGCAAATGGTAAAGTGACTAAGCCACATTTAAAATCTGTCCCTTCCATTCCTATCATCAGCAGAGAAACAAAAAGAATTACATAGCCTTTGGGAAAAATAATCTAAATAATGATGGTTTGAAATGATTATGACTGGGTACTTTAGTTGTCACACATAATACATGCAAAGGGAATAAAATAAAGTCCAAGCTCCAAGCAGTCTTTTCCCATATGAAAGATTTACTATAATTCTTTTTCTAAAGCACAGATGATCCAGGCCTTCCAGGCTGGAAGACCAAAACTGGCCAGCAAATGGGGTGTTCAGACCTAGGCTCAGGTGCCTGACCGATCCTCTGACATTAATAATGGAAAAGAAGGAAAAAAAATAACGCAGGCAGAAGAGTGCAGTAGCTGAGTCAGGACCCACACACACATCACTGCCAGCAAAGGCAAAAAAAGATCAGAAAAGTCACAGCCCAGAACTGTGGTTTGAGTCCCCTTGAGATGTGGAGTTATTTATGTAAGAAATCAGCAAGACAATATGGAATAACTCCATCGACAAGATGTGAAGTGGGAGGGGTCCAAGTCTGCAGCAGAGCAGCTGCCAAACTGGACTTGGACAGCTCAGCTCTAGAAGGGCATTTCTCAGTTTAAAGGCTACAAAAAGCAAAATCCTGAAATATTATGCCTGTAAAACACTTTGGAAATATGCTGTAATAGTCACTAAAACCAGCACAGATAATAATGCAAGCTTCAACTTGTTACAGTTTGAATATGGAAAAGATATTCTAGTCACTGAAAACCCAGACAGGAAGGGGTTTTGTAACAATTTACTTTTATGAAATAAAAACTTGTAGTTTCATTCTTCAGATGGGTCCAACTGTCCTCCCACTGAAGGAAGCTGAGTTTGACATTCACATCAGCAGCAACAGAATTAGGCTATAAAGCTACAACTGCATATAAACAGCTGTCAGACAATCACACTGCAGAATAAACATAAACCCAAAATTAATTCAGAGTAATTATTTATACAGGCTTAAGTGAGATCAGCGTAGTGGATTTTTTTCATTTGGTGAAGATAAAGATTATCTTTGTTTTATTACCTTCTTTTACGTGAGTAGATGCTGAATACTGTATCTTGCTATAAAACATTTCATATTTTAGCCTAAATATTTATGCTGAGTTTCATTCTGAGGCGAAGCAGTTTAAACTTAATGTTTTATTTTACAGGTTTTACATTAGAATAGAAGTAGAAAGGTTCTCAGCAGAGATTTTAATGCTGTGCTAAACCCATCCTGCTGACCATCTCTGAGAAGAGGCCCTATGTGGATTGTGCCAATCAGATCTTCCAGAAACACCAGCAGAATTAAATTTACAATAAAGACTATTGAGACCTTTCCAAGAAAAACAAGCTTGTTTAGTTTTTAGATCATTCAATGAAGCAAATATCTCACAGAAAACACGAGCTGGAATCCAGCTCTGGTGAGACACGGAGGAGGCATATGCTCATGCAGAGCAAAGCTGCTCAGAGAGCAGCTGGAGATTCCTGGTCTGCAACAACCCTGAGAGCCCATCTGGAGGGGTTATGGACCCCACAGCCCCAGGGGTTTCCTCCAGTGACAGAATTGGGATCTTTGGGGATGCTGTGCTGGCACCAGCCAAGCTGCAAGGCTCGCACAGAGCCAGGGACACGTCACCCTGAGTGACTGAAGGGCTCCTCATTTCAGTGAGGACACTAAAAGGAGTCACAGTGATCACTGCAGATTTATTCAGCACCTGCCACGGCTAGGCCCTGCTGAAGTTAGAGGTGTTCCCCCCTGAAGCAGAATAAGGGAGATCCTCAGGTCCATAAACACTTGAATTTTGTTGCTCTGTTCCAAATTGGGGCAAGATGAAGACAAAACATCTCTCTGATCTTGAGAACAAGCTCAGAACAGAAACCCTGATGCCCAGCCAGGCCTGCAACACAGCACATCTTCTCTCACACTATTTGCAAAGGCATCTGCAACCTCAGCCTCCGCTGTCTCTAATATTCAGCATTTTGTTCACTTCAAACTAAGTGCAGGATGATGAAAACTCACAAAGCATGATGGTGCCAAAAGAAAAGCTGCACCACCATTAATTGCTACACGAGTACATCAGATCTGTCACCAGCAGTGACATGCCAGGCATAACAAGCATCTCTGAAGTCAAACTCCCCATTTCTCTCTGCCACAGAACAGAGGATGCTGATGACAGATGGGCAGAGTTAAGCAAGCCGACCGGCCAAAATCCTCCAGCTGCATTTCACTGCCAAGACCAGAACCTCAGTTTATAGCAGAAACCACCAACTTTCAGCCATCAGACAGAGAAATAACTATATCTATAAAAAATTAATGGAATAAATAAGAATTAAAAATGAAATAATCATCCACTCTTCTGGCACCTATTCCTAAATTTCTCCTCTGGCTCCAGGACTATTCCCTCTGCCTGCATAGTCCCAGATCCACGTAATTGCAGAACTGCCACTCCACATCACTCAGCACTGCTAAGCACTGAAGTCAGAGCTCCTTTCTCTCTTCTGACTGTTCTTTATCCCCTCCACCTGATCTAGGATGTGCTTTTATTCTGCCATGCTGACTGGCACCAGCTTGGAGTCCCTGGACAGAGAGATTCAGTCACACCTCGTGTGTGTGAGATCTCCCACCACTCTAGCAGGAGGTGATCATTTCTCATTTACTCCACAGTGACAGCACATCTTTCACCAATAATGAAGCTTCCAAACATGCTCAGGGTGTGTGCAGTCAGGAGGGACCCTGCCAGACAAAGCCACTCTGTACAAAGTGGTATTTTAATACCTTGCCCCTGCTCCCTCCCAAATTCTGCAGGGACAGTTTGGTTCAGGTACACCCATCTTAACCTAAAACTTGCATTGTTTCACATTTAAACTTCCCAGTGATCTCAGTCTGAGCTGCAAATACCTAAGTCAAGAAGGTCTTCTGTTTTAGGGTGGTTAATTGTGCATCCAGTCTTCTGCTGCCTCACAGCCCTCCCTCAAGGTCAGCAGGCCTGAAAAGAGTCTAAGTCAGGGTAATTTCAGCCAAAGTCCCTTCAAGTATCTGCAACACTCACATTTTCCTGCCTATGAATTGTAACAGCCAGTCACGAAGCACTGCCATTTATATAAACTTGCATTTTAAGCTTAAATCTATTCTCAGGAAAATGAAGACAATGATTTACTTAAGTGTGAGAAAGAATGAGATCATTACAAGTACACTACATCAAAAAAGGCAAGAAACTTTTCAAACCTTTTTTTATATTGGCAACTTGTGTAGACTTACTTCACTATTCATTACTATCTGGTCAAAGTGAAAACAATCAATAGCATATTTCTACCAAAAGAAAAACCTAACAGCACAATATCATATTGTGTGCATTAAATCAATAGCTCTCCTCAGTTTTAATGTAGTTGCTGCAATACTTTAAAGAGAATTTTGAAATTAGTATTTTTTTAAAACCACAGAATCTCACTTCCTTCATTGTGAACTGAACAGGCTTTTAATGAGTGTTTCTCCATATAGATGAAATTCTCTGTAAGGGCTTCAAAAGGCTTTGCAATTATTAACATAAATAAACCATCCACATTTCTAGTATGTACTTCAGAGATGGGTAAGATGAGAAAGTCTGAGAGCTGCTTGCCCCAGACATAGAACAAGCCAGGGACAGACCCATGGTAGTGGGGTTAAGAGTTCATTTTCTCTGGAAAAGTGAAATGAGCCTGATGCAGAGGTTAAACCTGGCAAAACACCTGCCACACCAGACCTTCAGAGAGAGGGTGTGAGAGGCCAAAGCCAGCAGAAGCAGCTCCGGCTGGGCTGGGCAGGAATGGGGCAGATGTTCCTGAGGAACACACACGCCTGTGGTTGTGTTGCAGGGTACAACCCAAAGGCATCACTTCCATCCCAAGGGCTGGGGATAATCTTTAAGACCTGCAGACTACAGCAAGGGCAACAAGTCCTTCCTGGCTTGGGAAGCAGACCAGGTACTTCACAATGACCTGCACCAACACTCCAGTGCAGTAAAACACAAGAAAATCTCCCCAGGAGATTGCAGCATCCTTGTCCAAGGGACTATCACACACAGCCACCCTCCCTGAGCCTCACAGTTCACACTGGCACCCCGCAGCATTAAACACAGAAGGAAAATGAGAAAAAACACTGCAGTGGATGAAATACAAGCCTGAGTTGCATTGGCAGGAAAGGGACTTGAGGAAAGTGCTGGATAAAGCAGAACCTCTCTGTCCCTCAGAGGGATGACAACACAGCAGCACGGGAGGAACCTTCAGTCACTCTTCCCTCACACAGATTTATTTATTTTATTTTTCCCAGGACTGTGTACACTCTGACATGGACACTGATGTGGTTTCTGGGTGAGTACAAACCCTCATCCTTTGTCCTCCAGCTTCAGTGCAGCAAAGCCTTGTAAGTCACCAATTAATTTAGTCCACGGACATCAGAGTGTCATTAGGAAGAGACTGGCAGTGTGTTATGCAGGCAAGAAATCTTCACCATCACTAGTTAAAAATCTCACAGGTTTGCTGTTAGCACAGAACAAGGTTAATAATGACCACACAGAATACCTTTGAAATGGTGACAGAAATATGGGCCTCCCAAACAGAGCAAAAAATAGGGCCTGCTTAAAACTCCCAAGCCAGGAAATTTGATACTGGACAGGAACAAGCCCAATAAAATCAATCAGGTGATAGTTACTAAGTACCTGTGTCAGGGTAAAGGGCAAACAAACCTCACAGCATCACATCCAGAGCACTGCAGAGACAGAATGAACTGCAGTGCAGGTCAGCCAGGGGTGTGTGTGCAAGGCAACACACACTGCCATGAACCACAGGCATATTCTGCTCCTGAATCCCAAAGCACAGTGCTACCCAGAGAGCATATTTTAAATCTATTTTGACATTTGTAAGATAGAATGTGCTGTTGCTATACACACTTTCATCTTGACGCATGGAAAATATTATTCTATTAAAAATAAAAAAAAGAGATACTGGCATTGAATTTGCATTTTTGAAAGCTTATGTAAATGAACATTTATGAAGAGGCCATGAGAGCAATATATCAATTAATAAGGAGAACTTGCACTAAGAGAATAGTCCTGGTTCAAAACATGCTGGTAAACCATGTCAGAGCAGATTTAACCTCACTCAGTTCTTCTCCCATGCATTCTCCAACCTATGCATCTCCCTTGTCTAAATGTTTAGGGTACACCTGAAGCTTCACAAACACGGGTGCCTGGATATTCTGGGGTAGTTCAATCGTTTTTTCTTTAGACAATCTTCTTTGTTTTAAGACTCAAGGAAGGGAAAAGTGCCATTTCAGGGATGCAGTGACAGTTCTGAGCTGCTGAGCTCACAAATTACCTGACCAGGCTTTTACAACAACATGCTTGTAGCACATCACCTTTTTGGGTTTTTTGGGGTTCTTTTCTGGTTTGGTTTTGTGGGGCGGGGGGCTTTTAATAAAGACAGCACCCTTACAATACAACAACTTATCTAAGAACACACAGGAATTTTGAGAAAAATGAGACGAGGCAAGTACCACCCAAACCTCCATTTGAACTGCTCTGAATGGATAACTGTAACTTTCTGTGATATTTTAATGAGCTATGCTACTCTCCATATACTTCTCCAAATTGCTGGTTAGCTTCACCTCCAGCAAGCTGTCCATAGTCCATGAGAGGAATGATGGCATTTCAAGTTTTGGTGAACCTATTTGCCATCCCATTTCCATGCAGAATGAGACAAAACCAAGAGAATGTTTTCAGCAAAACCGAATTAGTTGCCCAACCCAAAAATCCTGAAGTATTTATTCACAGATACAGTTGTTCATCAGCTCAGAAACTCCTGGCTTTATTATGTGCTTGTCAGGATGAATGATAATGCCAAGTGGCTGGCAGGATAATGAACAAGTGCCAGGATAAATGGATCCTCACACAAAGCTCTCTGCAATACAAAGATGATGACGAGAGCAACACTCAGAGCTACACCTACAGCTTCTCCCTTTTCCATTTTTCCCCATGTATTGTGCAATTTTCCTCTGTCTCGAGTTTACTTGGCTGGAACAAAGGTGGAACGTGAAAGAAATTGTGGCAAAATTCTCTCGAGATGTGAAGCACAACCCTGCTGCAATCAATGTGTAATTGCATAGTCATGCCACAGATGAATTTGCTCTCCATGCAAAGAATTTAGCAAGCATTGTAATATATTCACTTATTTCACAGTTATTAAGTCTGCCCTCTGATGAACATCTCTCTCTGTTAGCACATCCTCCCTCCTGTTGCTTCCCACACCACATAAAAACTTAAGAAAGATTATTACAAGTGGAGATTGCGTGTGAAAATCATTCCAAATTCAGATTCCCAGATCTATTCATACAGTGCCACTCTCCAGTGCATGAAAGAAGATTTTAACCACAAAACACAGAAATGGTGGAAGAGAGGATTTGACTGAACTCTCGACTTCTTTGCCTGTACAAGGATCCAGAAAGGATGCACCGCAGATTCAGCTTGGAAAACATCACTTACATAAACAACCCCTATTTATAGCAGCAGCACAACAAGCAAAGGATACTCACTTAAACAACATTTATACACAATTTCAAGGCTATGTTCCATAGGATACCGAGTTGCAATATGAGAAAATATCCAGGAGGTTTAACATCATATTGAGTTGGGGTTTTTTTCCCCCAGCCCTAAAAAAGTCACAATTACAGCTTCTAGACTATTTACACACAGATCTGGAGGCCTCAGTAGGAATTTCAAAGGGTCAGTGGGGAAGGACAAAATTCACACTACAGGTACATGTCAGATTGGAGCAGGTGCAGGAAGAAGAGATGGATGGACAAGTGAAAATCTAGCCATCAAAATTTCCATGGAATGGGCTGTTTCTCCCCTCATGTTACATTATGTTAATAGTAACAGGATTTCCAGTACTCACAGGTGAAGGAAACGATGTCAGACATCCAGCAGATCAGCACTGCTTCCCCTAACTCCTGTCAGCTCTCTGAGCTCCCAAACAGTGAGATTACAGAGAGGAAAAACAGATTCAGGTCAGCAACCCTGCACACAAAAGCTACCCTTGCAGTATGGATAACAACGAGAAAAGCAATTGCCTGTGAGTTCTTGGTGAAGCAAAAGCAATCAGATTTTACAAAAAAGGAAACAGTAAGAAATAAGTTTCCTTTAAAAGGATAGCACAGACACCAATTCCCCCACTTCAGTACCATCATGAGAATCTCTCAAATATCTGAAAAACAGGAGCAGCCACTTTTATTCCAGGTGGTCACAAAATAGATTTGGCCTTTTCAACTTTTGGTGTACTTAGACTATTAGAAAGTACCTGAAGAAGCAGAAAACAATTTTCAAATAACTGGATCTAAAGTTTAAGTCACAACTTGAGGTTCAGAAAGTAGCAAGGATGGAAAAATGAAGAGGAAAAAGGAAAAAAAAAAAAAAAATGAAGACACTGAAAAATAGAAGAAATTGTAAGACTCACAGGGCCAGTGCCTCCAGGGGCCACTTCATCCATTGCTGCCTCTCCCTCCACAGGAGATGCGACAAAGCAGAAATTAAATACCTGCCTAGACACATAAAAGCTGCACTTCCTTTAAGCAGAGTCAGTCGGTGCTTTCATCATTAATGGGGAAAAAGGAAGCACCCAAGAGGAGACTTAAGAATTTTCATTCAAATCTGAAATTTACCCAACCTTCATAGCTTCGTATGTGACCAGCAAAACCCGTCTTAAACAGGACCTATTTTCAGAGGATACCAAATCTTATGGCAGAGAAAACAGGAAAGGGTTCCCAATCCTCCAAATTATTATTCACCTCAAAATTTAAGAGAGCATGGGAAGTCATTTTAGGAAGCAACTGACCAGTGATGCTGGAAAAATCATTTAGACCAAGTTCTTGTTCCAGCCTGACTTACAGAATATTTTAATTTGCCAGCAGAGGTTCCAGCTATTAGTTCTAGTTTTACAAGGCTCAAACTCACTTTAGAATTTTCAATTTTCCATTTACAAAAGCTGAAATAGACCTACAACAAAATAATGAAAATGTAACTTCAGTAGTTATATACTTTTCCATAGCATTTCAGTTGTGGTAGTCTATTATTGACATATCATTGAATAAAAGGACAAATAAAGTGAATTTTTAAGGTATTTTTGGCACATGTTTAGCCTTCTCCCATCCCTCTCTGTTCCAGGCAGGGATAGTGCTTTCTTAAGATTGCTACAGAAATACAAAAAAGTCCAGCAAGAACCAGCTCCTTCTTTACTTGTTGAAGTTAATCACACAACCAGTGCTTAGATTAGATAATCTAAGACTTTTATTTGTGAGTAACCTCATATTTTTGGGTGGAAGCAGAGTGAAACCCTGCACTCCTGACATATCTGAGCAAGAGCCAGCGAGACAAAAAAACAAACCTCATCCTGCAACCTCCCTGGGGAAATCTTTATTCATTTTAATACTTGTTCAGTCAGCTGTCTCGGTGAATGACAAGGTTTTATCTCTAATGTGAATGGCTTCGAAGGCTACTTGCATTATCCATTCTTCAGCAGCTGCTGCTGAAACCACAGGGTTGCAAACTTATAATTAAATCCAGCTGCCACTACTGTGAGTTCAGTTCTATCGAAGTGAGCAGCAATGCCTCGTGGTTGCTGGCAAGATTCTGCCTCCCTTTCTAGACAATGTAATTAACTCTTCTGCCCCTTTTAGATGAAATAAACATCAGCACTGAAAATGCTGTTAAATGACTGTAAAATAGTATTTATGCTGAAGAATTCTGCTGCAGTCATTACACCTGAGAAAACAAATTTCTAGGTGGATGATGGCTGACAACAAATAGCTGTTTCCTTAAAAGCAGTGAGAGGACACCCAAGGAGACACAAGGCACAGGATGGAAGGAGTTTGCTGTAGAAAAAGTGACAGGATACACATTAACACATCTACTCCTAAGCCTTAAAACACTGCCTCTGGCATAAAGCACGTACCCAGAGCCAGCTTGAGAGAACTGCAGACAAGGGCTGGAAAGGAACCAGGACAGGCACCACAGGCTTTCCTTTGATGCTAAAATAATTTTTAAAGGCCATTTTCCTGACCTAAAATAGATTTAGAGGTACCAGACCAGAGAAGTTGTAGATCCCCCTTCCTGGGAGTGTTCAAGATCAGGGCTTGGAGCAACCTGATCCAGTGGAAATTGTCCCTGCCCATGGCAGGGGGTTGAAAAAAAGATGTTCTCTAAGGTCCCTTCCAAACCTGTGATACAGTCCTGACTGAACAGCCAAACCCACACATTTCTAGAGGTATCCCTTCTTTCCTTTCATGGTGCAAATCTGTTCACATCCTCGTGTCAAAGTGTTTAGGTCAGCAAAAAGATTTGCCTCCCCAAATTTGACTTTGTCAGTCACAGTCCTTGCAGGGCTGCTCAAGGCAGCTCCACTCCCTCCCTCTCACAGGAAATGTGACAGTGCCTCAAGAACACCTCATGGCAGGAGCAGCAATCAGCAGTGACACACTGCACTAATGCCACTGAAGGAGAAAACAACAGCCAAGCTTTGCTTGTGAAGGGTTCTCCTGCCATTTGTACCTCTTTGGAAACACACATCAGTCCAAAGATTTTTTGAGGATGGGAGGGAAAGTGCAGCAGAAGTGTTTGACCTCTGGCTCAGTGCAGAGGAAGGCTGGAAAAGGGGAGAGCTCTCTGCAGACAGGACAATGAAATGCACAGCAACCATCTCCACTCTGAAAAGCTACCAAAATACAACAAAAATATTCTTAAAGACATAATAATCTGCTGGATATTCTTCCAAATCAGTTAAAATTCCATCCTGTCTAGATGCTTTAATGCAGGGATTGCACCCAGAGCTACGTAAGCCCTGCATGAACTGGGTGTTGGCAGAGTTTAGCCATGGTACCTTGGGCTAAATAAACTCATCAGCATTACCTGATGAAACCCTTTGTGATCCAGCTCAAATCCCTGAAGCAAGCTGGAAACCCAAATAAACCTGACCACAGCCACTCAGAGGCCATGCAGCTGTCATGAAACAGAATCCAGATGTTTCTGGAGACCCCAAGCCTCTCATTCATTCACCTCTTGTTAGGGTGTGTGGGGAAGAATGCACCTGCACAGCACCTCTGCACAACACTCAGCTTTGCTGTGACTTGCAACCACATTTCCTCACCCAGCAGCAAATAAATGCCCGCAGCCAGTCAGCAGCTCTTCCCTCATGGTTTTTTACTTTTACCTTCTGCAGCAAGCACAGAGTAAACAGCCTTTTGTGGAAGACAACAGGGGTGAATTCTCTCTCAAGTGGTTATACTGAGGTTCATTTACTTCTGACATATTTGTTTGCAGCTCCAGCTCTGCTGTCTGTCTACCTGTCTCTTCCTCCTGATGGCTGCAGAGCCTGCAGAGCCTTTCAGCAGGATGGGCTGGTGATTATATCCTGTCATACCTAGCAGAGAGCCAGTCATGATTTTTCAATCAGCGTTTTCCCCGTTCCTGTTTCAGGAGGGCAAAGCTTTTACTCCTCACAGCTTTTTAGTGGCTGCTGTAAAGGGCTTTTCATCTGGAGAGGTTGGTGTCTCGCTGGTGATGAAAGGTGTTTCTGTGGACAGTACTGGCAAAGAGCAGGTGGGTGTGAGGAGGGAAGCCAAGAAGAAAGGATGGAAAGTTTGGAGGAAGCCATGCTTTCAGGGTTTTTGAATCATGCCTAGGGCCTTGCTCACAACTGGAATTAATCTCTGAATCAACAGTGATCTACCACCAGAACAGAAAACGTCATTTTATCTCAACCATAACTTTTTTCCTTGAGAGATTACAGATAGCTTGGACCTCCTGCAGTGATCTGTGCACTACACTTGTCTTCTGAAAATCTCTGCCCAAAAGAACATCCAACTCACCTTTCTCATGGGTTTCTAATCAGCTCCAGACTTGTGGCACTTTATATTGAGGTCCAATGTTACCTTCCCATTTATTTGTAGCTATGTACATCTATAATTTAAATATACAAATCCCATTATGTTTTAAGTGTCAGGATCTGTCAGCTCTCAGCAGAGTACAGGAGACATTACAGAAAGGTGTGTCACCATGAGACCAAAACCTATTTTGATAGACCTGCATGACGGGGACGACAATGTAGATTAGATTGTAGATCTACAATGTAGATTTCTTTTCTTAATACTCAAAAATCTCTTTTTTTTCCTCTTTAAATGATATAAAAATCTAATGTGTAATTTTTAAGTTTCATTAAGGTTTAGGGGTTCAAAAAAAATAATCAAGCAGTGCCTTTTTTTTCCCCTCAGATTTTCAAGGCAATTAGGTCACTGGAGTGCTGAAGGAATAACTCTCCAGTGAGGCCAGAAACAGCTGAAAGGCTGCACTTGAAAACTTTACTACATCTAAATTTTCACTAAATTTGATAAACTACTTATAATCTGAAAGACATCAGATTTTGCCCCTTCTCCCTGTGCTTCTGGAAGGGTCCAAAATGGCTTTGTAGAGGTTGTGAGGCTTCGCTGTCCCACCTGAGGCAGAGAGAGGCCGTGGCAGCGGCTCCAAGGTCAGCAGGAGGAGAAACTGCAGGAGAAGCAGCCAAGAGAAGGCAGCAGTGACAGCAGGACACCAGCTCAGCCCTGCCAGCCCCGAGCTGACAGAGGCTGATGACACCCCAAGGATTACACAGAGACACAAAGCTGCATTTGCTACAAACTCACCTGATGGCAGCGAGCTCCAGGCAGCACCAGGGAACAGCGAGAGATGCAGACTAAGGGGACTAATGCAGTGAAAACAGCAATGTTTCCATGTGAAATGAGATACTGAGAGGGGAAATTTGAAAAGGTCATCCTTATTTTAGACTGGTTTTAGCAAGGGCAGAGTTGTCCAGACAACTGAAGTCAGGCTTTAAATCCAAGACCACCTGAAGTTATATAAGGGGTATTTTTCAAACGCACGCTGGGCAGTAGAACACTCTTTACACTGAATAAAAATCACCTGAAACAGCCTCTGAAACAGCTTTAAATGTCTGAAAATCTTCAGTGTAGGAAAGAACTATAGCAAAGAGAAATATTTACTGGGCTCTCAGATCACTTCATCAAAATCAAGGGCTTTTGCATTGGCAAAATAACCAATTAATATTAAGGTTTAAAGCCTACACTGTCTATCTTTTCACTGAATGAAACCAATTTGATTTAGAACTGGTTGAGTTTAGGGCAGTGGCTACATCTTTAATAGAAGATCAAGCATTGCTGGCTGGCCACAACCAACCTGCCAGGCAGAAAGTGAAGACATTTAAGCAGCACCATCTGAAAGTGCCTCACACTGCTCGTGTTTCCTGTGTGCTTCACACATGACAGACAGAAAGGAAGTGCCACTCTGAACTTCTGATGAGATGAAACACAACACACCTTGTTAGCTCTGCTTGCTGTTCAAAACACGCTCATGTTTTCACATTTTACTCCTTGGAAGGGTTTTGGAGCCTCTAAGTACACAACACTGTTATTAGTTTGACAAGTGCTAAGAAAGGGCTCATTACCACAGTCCCTAATGCAGGAACAAGTGATTGCAGCACATTCCCAGCCCACAGGATGCTCTCGAGCTGTCAAGAGCTCACTGGGGCTCCTTCAGGGCTGCAGGAAGGCCCAGAAGCAGCTCCAGCCTTCCTGTGAGCTGCTGCCAGCACTGCTCCATCACAGGAAGAGAGTGGTAGCCAAAAAAAGGGCACAGGATTGATGGGCCACTGCTGCTGGGAGGCAAAAAGGAGCAGAGGAGGAACAAAACCAAGGGTCCCACCAGGAGAGAGGGCGATCACAAGGTTTCTTTCTGCCAGAGGACAGGTTCTCTCCTACCCTGAGCAGCCTCATCAGTCATCTCTGCTTCCCTTGTCATGACAGGCTGGCATTTTACTAATGAGACTGAGTCATCTGGAGCAGGAGAATGACTGAGCTAAAACAGAAAAAACCCCAAACCTGGTATCTTTAAGATATTATATGCACTAAACTAGAGCAATCTGAGCATAAATTATCTTTTGTGCCAGCCTCTTCCACTCTCCCTATGGGCTAATGGCAAATTTTCAAGTTAAAAAGGTTGTCTTGGGTTAAACTTCAGGGGACTCATAGCCAAAATATGAAAACAAAATGCCAAAACCCCTGGTACAATAAGGGCTCAGCTATTCGGAACTAAATTTACCCACACAAATATTTAAACATTTTATGGTTTCAGTGGGAAACAAAGATCCATGAAAACTGAAGACACCCCTATGGGCAAACAGATCCATGGGAGCTTTCAGCTTGCCATTTGCTATTTTAAAGAAGGAAAATTTGTAGCACTGGTTCATGGATTTACACTGCCCTGTAAGGCTTGTGTGGGTCTTCAGTCTCAAAGAAGAAAAACATCATCCCTACAAGAGACCAGGATGGCAGACAGGACACTAATCAGAAGTTGTATCAAACAGCTCTTTGCAGGAAGAAACATTTCCCAGAGAAAAATGGAAGAAAATTCTTTTTCACGGTGAAAGAAAAGAGTATTTTTATTTGCAAAAAGATATATCAGAATTCCTGCCATTTTAATCAATGGTTTAAAAAAGAAAAACAACCAAACCTTTGTTTTAAGCAGTTTTATAGTGTAAGCTCTGATCTACCTGGTCTAGGAGGTACTGACATTTTTGTTTACCAGAATCTTTATATAGTTCAATATCTTAATAGTGTGTGACCAGAGTGAAGGCAGAGATTGACAGCAAGTCAATGAACTGATGAATATCTCCCTCATAAGCATTTCATTTAGCTACCCATGCAAGTGTGCATTTTGCCTTTATATACACATTCCAATGCCATTATCTTACACTTAATTACTCGGGTCTCAAAGCACCTGACAGAGGAATGAGCCACCATTATCAACATTTCACGTACAACAAAGCCCAGGCAGAGTGGGGTAATTGGCTAAAAGTTACTGCACTAAATATCCAAGGTCAGTGGCAGGTGGAAAAGAAAGCTCTGATCAGGTGAGCACTGCACTCAGCAGAGCACACTCAGGATGTGTGCCTGGGATGCACTCACTGCAGTCCTTAACAACCTGCATCAGGCACTGCAAAAGAACTTAAAATTCCACTTGTGTGACAGCAAACAGTACTGTAGAATTTGAATCTATTGACACTTTATCTGTTAAACACTGGAATGTAGTATCCAGCTTTCTTTAAAGATGACAGACATCTTCTGTAAGAGGACAAACACCATGTCACCATGAGATGACTTTCCTGACAAGTCTTCCTTGGTTATTCCTCACCTCTCTTTAAACATCTCCCAATTACACCCATTATCTCAGACTCAATTGTTCTTATTCTTTCTTATTTATGGCAGCCTCTTGCAAAAGATTAACCATGCCTGGATTTGGAATCAGTCAAGAAATCATAAAGCCTGTTCAGCTCTCACTCTGGTTTTTTACTTTATGTTTTAAAACCCATTAGGAGGCACTTGATAAAACCAGCAGCAACTTCAGAGTTGCTGACAGAACACTAAAGAGCCAAAACTAACCCCTCATTGTCCATTGAGCAATTCCATGTACACGAGGAGTAAATAAATACATCCTTGTTTGTAGAATTTGGAATGTTTTCACTGGCTGCATGTCCAAGTAAAAGTCCCAGGGCTGAATTAAACAAGTTAAATGAAATTAATTTATTTCCATGTCCAGCTCAGGTGGCTACCAGGCCTTGAACAAGATTACCAGGACAACTAGAGAATATCAATGACACCAGCATTGCAGCAGAATTTATTCTTGGCACTGGGTTTCGCCTTCTGTCTTTTTTGTTACAGGTTTTCCCTCCTTTTCACTGGGACAAATGGGGATCACAACTTCCAAACAAGTTAAAAAAATGGAAAGAAATCCAGCTTGCAAGTTTACATTGTAATTGATATAAGTCTATTATTACAAGACAAATTGCAGCAGACAATGCAAGAGACAGCTCAATCTGTTACCGAGTCCCTGCAATGCCTGTATGAAGAACTCGACCACTTCACTCATAAATCTTTCTCCTAAGTTTTCATTGCTGCTTGTGTGGGTAAAATAACAAAACTATGGAGTGACGTGTACAAGGGATGCAGTAACACATTTCTAAACACAATTACCTTAAGTTCGTTACAGGAGCTCTGACCCTTCCAGCATCTAATCAGGAATGTGTCGTGTCCCAGGCTGCAAAAACACCCCAGGAATGCTTTAAAAAGTCATTAGCTGCTATCATGCCAATTGTGAATAATCATCTCTGCTGAGGTCTCTGTGAGGCACTGGGCTGCCATCAGTCACCCTGGAGGATCCATCACAAACTTTCCTCGGGACAAAACTTCATTGCCAGGACACTGACCTAACTCCATGGCAAATATAAACTCCACAAAAAGAAGAACGATTAGAAGAGTCTTGAGATGTACGTTCCCATTTACTTCTTAGAGTAACTGAATTTGGTAATATTTTGTACTTATTTCTTGTCTATTGTCTGTAGTTCACAGCACCCAGCAAGGAGAGCATGAGAGTTGCTGCACAAATGAAACTTTAGAATCAGCTGTCAACACTGATGAGAGAAACTGAGAAGAAAAGCAAAAAGGTGTGGAGGAGATATAAAATGGGACACATGAAGCAATTTTGCTCAAATGAGTTTGAGTGCAGCTATGAAATGCCTGTAGCTCCTCCTCTGTCAGGAGACTGACAGGAGGCCACAATATCAGAAGTGACAGAAGCCAAGATTACAAGCAGGAACACCCAAGGGGCAGCTTTCTGCCAGCAGCTCGTGGTCTCACTCCCACTCAGAGCCTCCCTTCCCCTGGCACCTGGACACTCCTGGCAGCTGAGGGACAGTCTCCAGGCACAGCCCCTGCACCTTCAGACAGCCTCACATCTCAGCACCAGCTCTGACACTGACATTTTATAGCACGTGCTCCAAAACCAAACTGGCTTCCCCGGCATCCGTCCCTTCCACTGAATCCTCAAAGGAAAAGATCCTGCTGGAAGAGATCCCCTTTTTCTTTGGGGTTAAGTGGGGGAAGGAAAACAGCCAAATTTACAGTAAGGTCACACAGACAAGTAGGGAGGAGGGGACAGACAAAGCTCAATGATCATTTAAACCCAGAATGTATTGATTAATGCAGCCACACTAAACCCAAGCTGCTTTAAGAGCCCTATTCCAACATCAGGCAGGAAAACCAGAGGCTATGGCTGTTAGTCCAACAGCACATTTCTTCTTCCTTTTGCTTGCACAAATATGATACAAACCTCAGAAGAATCTGACTGGAGGCACCTCCAGCAGTTAAGAGGCCTTACACTCTAAATTACCTTGCTTTTGTTAGGCAGGTGAATGGTCCCTAACATTCCTCCTGAAAGAAGGTTTTTCCCCTCAGAATTCAATTTATAAACTTACTCCTGCCAGGCTGCGATAGCAGCTGCTGTATAAACCTGAAAATGATGACTACTGGAATTCCATTCAAACCTCAGGAATCAATAGAAAGCAGACAAACGGCCAAAGATAAAAGTTCCACCCAAGTGCAAAGAGCAAGGACTAGAGGATACCTCTCATTGTTTTTGCAGGGGCTGCAAGTCACCAAGCTGTGAAATAGAGACTGCACAATCTCATTTCAGCTTGAAAATCTGACCTGTGCTATCCACACACTGCATCCACACAATCTGCCTGTTGGGAATGTCTCAGCTCCACAGGTATCTCCAAGCAAAAGGAGTCTCAAAAGACAATTTATAATGGCAAAGACAATTTATAATTTGCTGACTTGTATTCCATTTGGCGAAAGCTTATTGTAAGGCCTTCTTAGAGATTGTGGTCCTGCTTACCTTGGAACAGCAGCTCTGCTGTAAAAAAAAAAAATCACAACCAACCTGCCTTGGTGTCACTCTGGTTCATCTCAACTCACCCACATAAACTTGTTCCTGTGGGCAGTAAAGAAATACCCAATCACAGCTTAACTGAGCTAACATTGTCTGCAGGCAGCACCAGTTCCATTGTAAATAGCTCTGCTTTTTATTTATTGTTATAGTCCTGACTCATACTGCCTGACAGACAAGCCAGGTGAGGACATGAACATATTAGAATTTAAAAGGGAAAAAAACCCAAAACACTTAAAAATCTGCCTTCCTTTGAAAAAAGCACAATATGCTTCAGTTGAAAAGGAAATTATCATTTGCCTAACACAAAAGAAATCCTTTGTCCCAATCACAGCCTACTCTGAAGGAATGACTTTCTTCCCTCCCTTAAGAAGCCAAATGGATGCAGTTCTGTAATTTTGGAGAGCTTTACACAGTGTGTTAAATTACCAGACAACCCATTGTGGGTTTATCAAATTGTGAGCCAGCGCATGAGACAAAAAAGATTCTCATTGAGAGTGGGTGATAGAGTCTCAGTCACACAGAATTCAGTCTATAGTATGCTGGAACACAGTGAAATGAAAGATTGGTGCATATATTATTCCAGGAACACTTTGAAATATTTGATAGTGAGCTATAAAACCTTCCTACATGGAGATGCACTAAAAAAAAAAAAAAAAAATCCCATGAACAAATGCAGTGGTTCACTTGCTGCATCCTTCACCTACTGCCCACCTGCTTTGACTCAGAATTTCCTCTCACAAAGGTAAAAGTAAGGCTGAGAAATTTAAGGGCACCACCGGAACGTTGAAATTGAGAAGCAATAGACAGATATTCCAGCACTGCTGATATTCAGTGATATTATCCACCACAGACACTCACTCATCTGATATCAATCAAATTAGGTATTCATCTTGCTTTGTTAAAATTCAATAAAAAAAAATCAAATTCTGGAAAATCAGAGAATTATCAAAAAAAACACTTAAAAGTTCAGCAAAGGAATCTTTAATTTCAAGTCAACATTAATAAAATACTCTTGTTTTAACAATTCCTGTTGCATTTTATCTGAACACCAGATGCAGTTGAGAAAATTCCCACTGGACTCACCATACTGGCAGCGAGGACCCTGGAATCCTGCAGGACACTGGCACACCTGGGCTCCTTCTTCAGAGCATTTCCCTCCATTGAAGCAGGTGCCAGCAGTGCAGAGCACTAGAGCACACAAACAGAATGGGACAGGGTATTTCAGCTGATTTTGTGCCAAGCATCCTCCAGAAATGCCTTTCTGACACAGTCCTGTTGCAATATGACCTTCCAAATAAGAAGAAACCCAGATTTTTAAGTGCAAAGGTTGGACTGCAGCAGGACTTGGTATCATAGGTGTAACTACCTTGTTGATATGAAGAGATTTAATAAAAATAAGACTTAGATATTGCAGTTTAAATTGAAGGTGCTTTAGAGACTGAAGACAGAATTCAAAGCACTGCTTGAATCCAAAATAAAATAAGAAAAACTGCCAGACAATAATGCAGGAATGGTCAAAAATCACTGATGCACTGGGAGATATTATGTATGTGGAGGGGAATTACAATTCTTCCCTTCCTCTAACACAGAACACTTTTATTTACAATGACTTAAATTCCACATGCTTGAGCCAAACTTGCAAAGAGTATCAAATATAAAACCACTTTGGTGCCTTAAAGAATTCAAAGCAAGTCTGCACTGCTCTTTCAGGAAGAAAATTTCATTTTGCCACTGGTGCTCACATTCCTTAAACTCCTTTACACCAGAGATTAAAACACAGATTGTAAACATATTTTTGACTTCTTACAACTAAACAGGTGCACACTAAATATGTAGATTCAGGCTGAAACTAACAGGAAAGCCTCTCAGGCTTGTTTTAGTTTTTCAACTACAAAGAGCCAACCATAAAAGCAAGCTCTCTGAATGCAGCCCTGAAGTTAGTATGAAGATTAAAAAATATATAAGAACAGATGCTAACTTTCATATAGAAAACACAATTACTGACTAAACAGTAACAAAACCAAACACTGAGTGGATTGCCATCTTCTACTGATGTCTTGTTAACAGTGGCTGAAGTGCTGCCTTATCCCTTCAAATAAATTCCACTTTTTAGGAAAACATCCAAACATGACTAGAAATTAGTGACAGAAATGGGCTCTCATCAGGTGGAGAATCACAGGGCAAAAATGCAACTGCTTCAATGGCAACAGCAGAAGTGAAAATGCCAAAACCAGTCAGACTCCACAGCAAGTGCTACACCCAAGAAACAAGTGCCTCACAGCAGATTTCTCCACATAATTTGGGTAACAGCAATAAATTTGGTTGGCCTGTCAAAGGCAGCCTGGCACAAAAATGCTGCAACAACTCCAATTAGAGTTTAGACTGTTAATCTCAACTGCTTCACTGTGTGAATTAAAATTAGAGCTATTTGCTACTCTTACGTGAGTGTTTTTGTATTTTTAAAAGAGATTTATTCCCCCATCCCTGGGGAAATCCCAGGTATAAAGCCACAAGAAACAAAATCCTTGTATCTAGGAGCAGGGATTCAGCAGGAAGGCAAGGGCTGAGGATGTCACCTCTTGGTTTGTCACATTTTGTCCCAACTCACAGCGCAGGCAGCCGGGTTCCTCATCCCTCTGGGCCCAGCCAGGGCAGCATTTATAGACAGTCTGCTGCTCCATCCTGTACACCTGCTTGTAAACCGTGTAGTACCCAGACCTGTGGGGAAAGGGAGTGTGAGAGAGCAGCCACAACCCCTGTTCCACCCACTCCCACCTCACCAGCAGCACACTGCACTCATATGTCACATTTATTTTGCTTTTTTCAGCCTCCATCAGAAGTTCTCGTTAAAAGTGAAGCAAAAACAGCAAGCTGCATCCTGATAACATCCACAGCTCTGATATGCTATGGCCACATTATTTTGGAGAATTTGTATTCAGGCTACTCAAAAGTCAGTAATTTTATATTTTTTGCAATCAATTTTGGGTTTAGCTGTTGGGGGAGTCAGATCTCCCATCAGTTCTAAGCATGTGACAGAAACAGAAAGAAGTTCAATTTTTCAAAGTCAGTGACTTGACAGCTGGGCTTCACCTGAACAAGAACAAGACAGGAACATTTTCTGATAATGTAAAATTCTGAATCTAAAGCCAGCCATGAAGCTCATGAGCAACCCAAAACACATTAAAAAGTCACATTTCCTACTCAGTAATAACAGATTTCAAGTCAAATCTCAGGAGGACACTGTCCATAACCACACATTTCAGATGAAGCAGTTCACAACTTCTCTCACAGAAAAAAAGAAGTTAAAGAACTTGCACAAAGATTAGCAAGAGATAATGTATTACCTTCTCTCATAGCTCACACACCACCTCCTCTTTGTGCAGCCTTGTTTCCACATCCTGACCATCCGACTGAAGGACTGAATGCAGGGCTCCTGGTGTCCCACCAGGGCCAGCTCCAACACTGGGCACACATTCGGCCTGGGGGGGAAAGAAAAAGATCATTTTTTTAATTTCTAACACCAAATTCAGACATCTAGAGAAATAAACATAAAACTGTGCTGTGTGGAACAGTTTGAAGCAGAGTTTTTACTGGTGTTTGAACAGCTCCAAGCCTCAGAAAACAGCATGAGAACAAATGTACAGAAATTCAGGCTCTGCACAAGTCAATGAAAGACTTGCCACAGATTCAAGGGCAGATAAGATTTATCTAAACTATTTCTAAGGAAATTGTATATTCTGTAAGAGCCTCCCTCGCTATCAGTCCCCTCAGGGAAACACAAAATCCGTAAGAGGAAGTATCCTTGTTCTCTGCTGATTATTCCTAAAATAACAGGACCAAAATAAAAGCGCTGGTTTGGAGGATGATATGTAATCTTCATCCTGCTACCTAGCCAGAGTTACAAAAATAGCAGGATGGCAGAAGGGTCAAAAAAAAGTTACATGCTGATGGTTTTGCAGAGATTCTGTCTGCCTTATCTCGATTTCTTTGCCCTGGTATAAATCAGGAAATTCTGCATGACAGAAAACAACAGGATCAAACATTCAGGGTCTAACTAAAACCATAAAGCATGAGGGGTTTTGTCACCTTTGAAGGCAGGAACCTGTTGTGACACAAATGACATTAATTCACTGTAGTTTGTTTTTTTTTTTTAGTAGTTTATAGATCGTTAGTGCAATAATTTAATCACCAATTCCCCAAGACATCCCTTTGCAAGCACAAGCCTCAATAACTCAAACACAGGGGGGAACAGGGACCTTCTATACCAAACAACACCACTCAGCAGACAAGTCCTTCCCCAAATTTCAGTCTGAGCCCTCTCCAAGCTAGAGGGTGATGAAGTACCTGCCACACTTGTTTCCCCTGTCACTCGTCACAGGTAGGAACACGACCCTGTGCTACAAAACCTGGGGGAGGCACAGATAAGAGAGCAGCTGTAGCTCAAGAGCTGCCTGGCAGTTGGTCATCATCACTTACACTGGGTATTGTTAATATCTCGTTCAGGATTTATGGTGCTTTTCATCTCTGAGCCTCCCTATTAAGCCTGAACACCACACAAGGCAGTCTTGCTAACGAGAGAACATCTTTCATCCACAGGTCTTCAAGTAGTTTACAAATATCATTAAATTAAGCCTGTGCAGAACAAGAAAATACTATAATCATGATCAATTGTACTGCTGAGCTGAACACTTGGAAGAAGCCCTGCCTGGATCAAATCCACAGCAGTCCCAGTGCTGTGCAGAACACTGTCATTACCCCATGGAGAAAGGGACATCCAGCCAGGGCTCCCCAAGGCACCACAGCTCCCAAGGGACATCTGGGACATCAACTCAGGGTAAAGAGGACCTTTGGCCAACAAGGACACTTCAGGAGGAGGAACAGAGCAGATTTAAACACAGCCCTGAGGAATTCAGGCAGCCCATGTAAAGGAAGTTAGGAGAAGAAAGCTGACAACTGTAAGCTCTGGTTGTCCTGTATCACCATGGGAAAAAAGTAAAGAACCTATTTGTACTGCAACACCTCAGCTTGACAGAGGTTACTTTGCTGAACTGGAATATCTGTTTCTCCCAGGCTTTAGAGCAGTTGGAGCAATCATCTCCATCATCCTAAACCACACTGCCAGTGGACATCCCTCCATGTGCTTCCTCCTCTAATGCACACTCCATGCTCAATACTGCTCCATATTTCTCATTCCTCAGGTCTGCCCTGGGTGCCAACACCTCAAAGCAGAACAGGAGATGGCCACAGCCCAGTTTCAGATTACCTTAAGTTCCTCAAGAAACCAGCCTTCCCCCACATTCCCAATGCCATCTCCATCACCTAGCAATCCCTCCTACCCCTTCCCTCCAGAGTCACCTCCCAATTTAACATATTTAGCTGAAGCTCAGAGCCATTGTTCCCATCCATTCTTAGCACAAAGTCTGCCATTTGTTTCCCATCCAAAGAAGATCTTTGTGCACCCAAAATCTTGTCTGCATTTTTTTTTTCTTTCCATTACGTCAGTTGGTCTAATAAAACCCTTGCCTTACTTAGCAACCATCCCTCACTTAGCAGGCTTTTTAAAATGACTCTCCCTCCAGTGAATAGAACATCGTGTTCTGATAATTCATGCATATCTCCTTTTATTAGAATTGCCTAAAACTTTCCAGATAAAGGTACATTCATATGCATCGCTCTTCCATAAATAAAAGAGAGGAGCTGACAATTGTTGTAATGACACACAGAGCCCATCCCACAAGTTCCTCCTCATGTGATAGTGCCATGATTCCAGGAATAGTAGTATTGACTTCTAGGATATAGTTAATGGGAACAAATGACACTCACAGAACTCCACAAGCCAGCAGCAGAGTCATATGTTTATGAAGATTTATTCAAAGTAAGCCATTCCTCCTTGATGCCCATGGGATAATTTTAAAGGCAGATATCAAAACTGCTGAAACATAATTAAATTGCAGCAATTGCATAACATGTAATCCTGTGCTGGCAAAGCTGGGACTCCAACATGCCCTCTCCAACAATTCAGCACCTTCACAGCTCCCCACACACACTCTAAACAGGGCACTTTTGAGCCATCTGGCTCACTTGACACCTTACCTCTAAACCTCAGGGCAGCTTCTGGAACAAAGCTACTGCAGGCACAATTTAGAACTGTGGGACTCTGCTAATTAGAGGCCATCCAGGACTCAGCTGAAGCCTCAAGTGGATGTGGCAGTGTGTTAGAGAACAGCTCCTATTTTACTGCCCTGCCCTTTCCATTCAGAAGGTGCTTCTTAACAGGAGTTTAAGTGTTAAAACAAGCAAAAGGCTCAAAGGCATATTATGGGCCACGATTTGATTGATACACTGGTCCCTTAAAGCCTTTTTGCACTGGTGCTCTGTGCTAGCCAAGGCTAACACCAAGGCTATTATTAGCTTGTCAGTCTGACTCAGGCGAGGCAGAAAGCTCTCTTAATATTTGCATTAGGAGACTGCCCTTTAAACAAAGACACCCTACACACTTCCAGCTCAAGACTTGAGATTCTAATGAACAGATAATTAGACCAACACGGAGCAAGAGCAGCCTGGGCTAATCATGTGGCTGTGGTGCCTGTGAACCGCTGCACAACGGGAAAAGTTCAGAGAAAATTAAAATCATCTCCAGGCGGGATGTAATTCATTCCTGTGTTTGGAATTTTGGAAAGAAAAGGAACAGTATCTACCACAAAATCACAGAATGGTTTGGGTTGGAAAGGACCTTAAAGATCAGTTCCAGCCCCCTGCCACGGGCAAGGATACCTTCCACTGTCCCTGGTTGCTCCAAGCCCTGTCCAGCCTGGCCTTGGACACCTCCATTTGTAAAGGTCCATCTATCCATATCTCTGTGATAGAGATATTTTCTTTTTCTGCCTAACACCTGGAATACTAAAGTAAATCTCTTATTCTGCCCATCTATTTTTTCCCCAGCTCTATACAAGAAGCTAAAGCTAGGTAGATTTAACAGTAGCAAGAGAGCAAACACACATCAAGATACCCCTAAAGATTTCTTTCAACAGCAGAAACTTTAAATCAAAACATTAACAAATACGAATTTGGCTGTCTGATTTCAGGTCTTTCCACAGAGGCTCAGTGAATGACACCACCTTCTACACTAAGTCAGGGAGCTGCTAACATCTCCCTAAAAATGAGATGTTGCAGCCTGCATTGCCTCAGCCGACGAATTTGCAGCCTGAGCACTATTGATCTTGCCATAAATCAGTCAATAGATGAAACCTGTCATAAGGAGCAACTTGCTGGAATCCTGTATTTTCAAAACACTAATTGGTTGCTGCTCCTTCCCCTTATGCTGTTATAAAAAGTTTAGAAAAACCACAGCCTGCTTATTCAGTTTTAGTTTGAAAAGAACAAATAAGAGTTTTCTTAAGGGAACCAAGATTACAGGCAGGGCTAAATTCTCCACTGCTGTGATGATGACTGTTTTTGCACTAGAGATACACTGATGTTGATCTGAAAATAGTTATACACTGCTACAAAGGATTTGGGTAGAAACTTTTCAGGTTAACTGCCTGAATACCCTCACACCTCCAAAATCCCAGCAAAACAACATCAATGTCTTATAAAAAAGACCTCTAGAAAGACAAGGTGGCACCCTGCAGAAACATGTGGCACTGCAGGGGAGAAACAGCCAGCAGCATGATGTTGTATGCAAAAGAGATGTTGATTAGAAATTTTTCATCTAGGTGATCTCAATTGGAAAGGAGAAAAAAATTTTATTTGAACACAGATGAGTCAAATCAGGAAACAGGCCACAGAAACAAAAGGTCCAAAGAACAAGTTTCATAGATTTGTTTGTATACATAAATTTTGTCTCTAGCTACATATTGCTTAATAATTCACAAAGGCCAGAACGACAGAAAAGGCTTTTATTTTTTAAACTGCCATGCTCCCCTTTCTACCCTTAATCTATTTTAAGGCTCATTTCCCTGATAAAATTAATCAGCACTACCAGAGACAATTAGGACATCCTGCTCCCTTGACCACTAATCAATCCCTGCTCTCTCCTGATCCTGTATCAATATTTGTGATGTTTATAGCCCCTCTGGGACGTGGATTGTAAGCACCAGGCTCATTTAGATTAGGTCTCATTATCACTGCTGCTCCCTGGCTCTGTGGATGAAGGTCCACCACACAAGGCTCCCCTCATCCCACAGGTTACTAATGCACTGCTGTGTCTTGCTCACATCCTCTCCCTGATTAGATGGAGCAGCTAAACAACATGAGAGTTCCTTCAGCCTTTGTGCCCTGCATCCAGATGAAGAGCAAATCAATAGGAGATGATTAATTACGCACTCAGCTATTATAACAACAATAAGATTTTTAGTTCTTGCTGCTATCAAAGTGCAGTGCCTGTCGTTTACCTTCTACTTAACCATCCTCCTCCCTCCCCCAGGACAGAAGAATCTATTTTGGTTGGCAAGAAAAGCAGAAGATAAACATGCACATCCAGATCATTTAACCATGACTGGCTGAACCACCTTTTTTTTTTTTTCTTTAAACCAGGGAGTGATTTTTTTTAATTTATTTTAGTGTCACACAGATTCAATCCCCAGCAACATCCAGTTTTATAGTTTTGTCTGCTACATCCAGGAGAGTACCAGCACCACTGGCAATGACCAGGCTTGCAAAGCCCAGAGCAGCACACTCAACTTTACAAACTTAAGGAGCAGTGTCCCAAGGAGCTCTCTCTTAATTAGAAAACCTTATGGGATATCACATAAAGGAGGCTAAGAAATAGCTGGCATGCACTCCTTGTTAAGACAAAGCAGATAAGGATCCAAAATCCAGCCTAAATTGAGGATGTGAAAGTGTGAAATGAGAGAGGAAAGCCCTGAGTAGCAGCAGTCACCTGTAGGTGTAATTTCACATTAACTGCACCCACTGCCACCATCACTGCCCTGCAGAGGGGTGTGAAGCACAAGGCACCCCCAGGAGATCTGCCAGGTGCACAAACCTGAGCTTCTTTTGGCAGGAAGGCACAGAGGGACCTGATGTTAAAATATTAACATAAAAATCATTCAAAGTGTCACACCTCTTTGTCATTCTCCCTGGTTTACAGCAAGTGCCACATTGTTTGACAATTAAATGAGCTACAAGGTACAGAAATCCTCAGTTCTATTTCCGCAACCATATCTAGGGATTGTGAACTACTTTTTTTTTTTTTTTGGTGGTTGCCAGATTTTAACAGTTTCAAAGCAAAACTTCTTTTTTAAAGCTTACTTTTAAAATAACATGTAATATATAGCTTCCTGTCAAACTGAAACAAACATGATTACATCTAATGTATGCAACAGACGTAAGAAAAATCCCTGCATGCCAACATTTTAGGTGTTCAAACATTCCAGGTCTTTTACACCCCTATAAATAATTAACTTGATACCAGTGATATCAATGTCTGTTTTTTGAGGGTTTCTTTGTGGTTTGGGGTTTTTGTTTGTTTGCTTTAACACTAAGAAAACTTGGTTAAGCTAAATATTTAATTGATTTTAACCACAGAAAAACTAACATGCATGCATTAGAGGATTAGTGTTCAGCAGTGGCAAACTAGAAGGGCGAAATATCTCAGTTTATATCCTTTGAATTAGAAACTCATGCTGAGGGTCTAAGTAACCCACAGTTCCAAGTGTTGTTCTACAGAGAGAGATGGACAGGCTTGGACTCACAATCACAAGATATAAGCAATATAATGATGAGAGAAGTTTATACAGCTGTATTTTTCACCATTGATGGTACACTGGTCAGGCAGGTAGAGCACCACAATTAAAAGCAGAAGGACAACCACTCAAAAGTTTCCTGAGGGTGGAGGTGGATAAAAACTCATTTCCTATAGAGGAATATTCCAACCTGAGAAGACCAGGCCCAAAATACCCAATTGTTTCAAAATTTATGGGGATTTCTTTGTTGAAAAACAGTACAGAGCAGCCTTTAAAGCCTCTTCTCAGGCACATCCTCAGATATTGTGCTATATTTTCAATATTGAATTAGGTTCTTTATATAAAACCGTGGTCTGGGCATGGTGTTCTCTTCTGGAGAAGTTTTTGTGCCAAGTTCTGCTCTGACTTTCAAAGGGAAGACAGCAAGGAGTGTTCTACTAAAGAACACAAAAACAAGTGTCAGCACTCTGACTTGAAGAGCATCCCCCTTTCCACACACAGGTCAAAGGCACTGGAATGGAGCTCAGAGCAGACATTAAAGCCCACATCATCTCACACCAAAGGCAGAAATCTCAAGTTCCCCTCCAGAACAACTAATGATTAGCTTTAAACCAAGGCTAGCCTGGAATCCAAAGCACAAACTACATATGTTCAGTACATCATTTTCAAATGCTTTGATTTCGCAGTAATGAAAGGAAATTTCTTTCTCCTCAGAAATAAATTAAAAGCAATAGATTTGAGAGGGAATGTAAGCAATAACAGGCTTGAATTTCAGAGGAAGGAAATCTATTAACTGTGTTCAAAGAGAGAAGGTATTTAATTGGTGAATAGCACAAGTCTGCAATATGGGCTGTTAACCCTCTGGGAGCCAAGGCATCACTTCCATCAAAGTTCTGCTAAAAAGTCACCTCGAGACCAGGACTGCCACCACAGATTATCTCATCCCTCCTCACCAGGGGGTTTCTTCAAATTTATTAAAAATATTCCACAGCCTGTCACACCTAGATCATGGCATGCCTAGAACTAGGAAAAACAGGCAATGCTGGATATAAACATTGCAGAAGCAAAAACCAGGCAATTTTCCCAAGAAATACTGCAAAAACACATTTCAAGCACATTAAACTAATTGCATAAATAACTAGACTACAGCAACATTCCATAACAATTACAACTAAAGAAACTTGACAAATTTTTTTTCCTCTTGCAGGGTATTTTTGGAGATAAATGTGAGACATCCAATCCCATTGAAAGTGAAGGGGTGTTCCCTTTCACTTTCTTACCTTAAATGTGCAGATTTAAGAATCATACAGTATGTGTAAGCTACTGTGATCATGAGCAGGAAATTTCTAAACCTCTGGTGAGATTCAGAACCATTTTGTGATGTCTCTGATACAAACCCAGGAATTTCTAAAACCAGAAAATATTTACAGTTCAAGTTCATCTTTGATAAAAATAACTTCAGGCTATGAGATTTTATTGTCCTGTCTTACAGCTATTTCAGAGTTTAGGAGAAAGTCTTGATCTCATTTTTATCCTGAAGAGCAGGATAACATCATAAATCAGGAAAAGTACAGTACCACCATGACACTCATTCATTATCTTTAGGTCTCCTGACAGTGAATATACTGGGGCAGAAAAAGAGGAAAATAGCATTTTGCCATCTGTTAAAAGACTAAATTCAAAATTAATATTCCTCTAGGAACAGCAAAACAGAAGGCTTTAAGTGCAAAGTCTTGAGAAATGGGATTCTGTGCTGTAAAGCTGACCAGCATGAGCTCTATCTGGTGGCAGCATCCTGTAGTGCACAGGCTAAAAAGTCTATTTTTGTTCAGTGTGATGTTCACATTCACAAAGATGAGAAACATTGCAGTCTTCAGCTGCAAATTAAAGTATTGGGGGGGCAGGGGTGGGGAAATGAGGGGATGAAACCACCGTAGACTTTACTGCCAAAGCATTTAAACCATGCTTACTAAAATCACTTTATCCAAGCCTCAAAGGCTGGAGTAGCTGCTGTTTAGGAGTAGTGAGGGTTTACTGCAACCCTATGGATTCTGAGCAGACAGGAATGGGAAGAAAGGCTTGAGGTTTCAGCTGAAAACAAAAGTTAGGTAAAATTCAGTAGCCTAAATCAAAATTTGTCAGTGACTCTCTCAGTTGCCAGCGTCACTTCCATCAAGGTTTAAAGAGGAACACTAAATCTCACTTGATGTACAAATTTAATACAAAATTTAAATGCACCACTAGCAAATCAGGCCTTATTTTCACCAGAAAAACCTGCAAAATTTTTTAACTACAAAACCTCCAAGTGTAAGATAAACCCCCCAAAGAAATGGAAGGAGATTCCACTACATTATTCAGTTCAGCTCAAAAAAGTAAACGTACTTTATGCCCTTATTTAATGCTAGGAAGACAAGCTTTCCTCACACCTGCAAATTGACATCACTGGAGGTGAAAACAAAGTACATCAGCTAAACAGCCAATACACTGGGACAATTTCTCACCAAGAAATGATTACACAATCTACTTTTCACATCATTTGGACAGTATTATAACAAAATTCCGGGCTCCAAGTCTAAGTTGTACCTCTATATACTTTATAGAAGCATTTCTCATTTTGTTTGCTGCCTTGCATTCCAAATACTCAAACTGACATGCAATTTGTTCCGCTGTAACAATCACAACTCAGAGGCATCTCCTCATATGGAAATGCTTTGCACAACAGCAGTTAATTCTTGAAATACATTCCATCAATAAAAAAGAGTGGACTTTGCCTTTTTTGATTACAACTTACAAGGAATTTTTATTTATGTCACTTGAAATTAGTGTCCACAGCCACATCTGTTTGCAGTGCTGCAAACCCAGTCCTGTGTCATTGCACCCAACAGCTGGTACAGCCAAGTTTACTCCAGGTTTGCAAATGCAGATAACATGTGGATGCTGGATTTTGCTTTTGGGAACGTGATTTATCATGAGGAGCACAAGAAAGCTGACAGTGCCCCAAAGAATTGAAGAAGCTGGAAAAACTCAGCCAGGAATCCAGCTCTACATCCAGGTGTTCCTTGGAATGCGACCAGATTGCTCATGGATAAAGCGAAAATATGCAGATACAACAAGTGAGCAGTAAAGAAAAACCCTAAGAAAAACAGTTTTATTGCAAAACTGAGACTGGATCCTCTAAAAGCAAACCAGCCCCTTTAGCTGTCATCCTGGACCTGCAAATCCACAGAGCAAGCCAAGGGGCTTCATGCTGACAGGAACAAAACTCATCTCCTGCCTTTCTCAAAGAAGTCCTCACTCGTCTCACCCGGGAACAGAAGAATCCATTCTTGAGCCCTGCCCCAGTCCTAACCCTGAAAGGTGATATTTATTGCCCAAAGGGGGGGCCCAGCACACACCTCATCCTGCCTCTGCTCTGTCCTACATCCCTAACCACCAGCAGGCATCTGAACTGCTCAAACTCCCAGGGGAACGTGTCTCTAGGAGAGGATTTACCACTGCTGACAGCAAATCAAGTCCTCCTCTCTTAGTCCCCATTTCTGCACTGTCCCACGACTACCCTATGATTCCAGTGAAGCCCAGAGCTAGATAACCGCACATCACACTTACATTGTTTTACACACCCCTGTTTTGGGCTAGAGACCTCACTACAAAGTGTTAAAAATGTGCTTTTTATCATGAGACATGGTTAATTCCTCATTTAAAGGTCCAAATATGCTTTACAATGAAAATGGCATATCTGCTCTCTGGTCATCCCAGAGTTCTCTGAAGTTCTATTAGAGGATCATCAAGAGCTAATTGTATGGAAAAGCAGTTGATAGGAATATCTCATCATTCTGTAATCTGTTCTACATTAAATCTCCTCAGGGGGCTCCAACATCCACACAGATCCCTCGCATTTCCAGCTAGAAGCAAGCACTCAAGTCAGCAACAGAACAAAAACAATTCTGAAGAATATCCTGTACAGCCTCAGCCACATAAGATCTCAATCAAAACAACAGCAGAGAACACACTCAGCATGGTTTGTTCCAAGGGACACATTTGCTGTTCTGATTTCATTGACTGCAGATGACCAATGTCAAAAGAACAAACCAGAATTGTTAGAAAAAGGTGATTCATGAAAAGAATCCTCCTGGATATCTCACTGTTTCTTGGTGGAGGCTGGCAGACTCACTCCTAAAGGGTGGTGACACCTTGCATTTCTGCTTGCACCAAAGGTAAAGTCCCTAAACAGCAAGGAAGTTTGGAGTAACACACTTTCCCCAGCTTGGGAAAAGCAGGAAGAATGGCAGTAATTTCAGGAATATGCCTCTTGGGAAAAGCACTCAAGGCTCTGACACAGGTCTGGGGGTTTGGGTGCTGTTCCTGGTTGCTGCTGACTGACAGTGCACTGCTGCTCCCAGTGACTCCAGCCCAGCAGCAGCATCCTCACACAGCATCATGCCCAGAAGGGAATGCTTCCTCTGCTCTCTCAGTGACACAATCTTTTAAAGAGGCAAAAGCAAACAGAAATTGCTTGGAGGCAATTCACAGTTAACAGCACCTCCAGCTTCAAAAGTGCACAATCATAGTTATTACTGATGTCAAATGCAAACAGATTAATGTAGGCCAATGCTATTCCTCCTCCTGATAGAGTAATTGCTCAGAAAGAGAGCACGAAGCACGCCTGAAAGAAACACAGAGCACTTTTAACAAAGGAAAATGTTTTACCACAGAATGAGCTTAACTTCTCTCAGCACTGTGATGGATACTTCGTGCTCCAGTAAAATGGAGTAACATAAACCACCTTAAAAGCAATTCTGGTAAATACCGTGTAAATATGTATGGCATAGAAAGCCAACGAGCAATAGGCTTGGAAATCTCAATTTTCAGACAGACTAAAGAACTAAACTGAAAGCAAATACAAGACATTAATTATGACAGAGTGGGATGAAGTTGTTGAAGATAAAACCCAGGAAGATAAGAGAGGTTAGAAATTAGGGTATACACAGACATTTGAAAAGACTACATGGTCAGGTTGCTTTGAGAGGGGGGATCAGAGGGGGCACAACATTCCTTAAAACACAAGGCGAGAAAGGTACGCGAGGCAGGAGACAGCTTCCAGCAACATTCAATTTCAACACGCAAAAAAACTTTACCCGCAGATTTTGTGCATGCGGCCAGCTACTCTCTCTTAGAACTCGACCAGAAAACTACCTCCGGACACAAAACGTTCCAGCGCGTCTACAACAAAAGGCATTTTTTGCTCCTGCCATGCAGAGCCCCTCAGAGAAAGTTCCCCGGCGCCGCAGCAGCCGCACACGTGCGGCCCCGAGTTCTTTGTGCGCCGGAGGATGCTCCCGGCTCCCCGCACGCATTCCCAGCTGGTACCCCCATCTCCGTCCTGCTGCTCTCCCGCTGCTCCAAGGCGAAGGCAGCAGCAGCCTCGGGAGATGCCTTCATCTCTCCGGCATAAGCCAAGCCAAGCCAAGCGCTCCCTCCTCCCCGGGAGCCTCGCCAGCCCCATCCAGGACAACTCCGCGGCTCCGCGCTGGGGGACGCGCGGAGTTACCCACCCAAACTTTCCCTGCCGCCCCGGGGAGCCGAGAGGGGCAGGAGCACCCCCGCAGTGCCACGGGCGGCGTGTCCCGGCCGTGCTGTCCCCGCCGAGCCCCGCACCCTCACTCACATGCCCCGCTGCAGCCGCGGCTCGGCGGCCAGAGCGCAGCCCAGCAGCACGGAGAGCAGCGCCGGCCCGGCTCCCATGGCGCTGCCCGGGGATGGAGCGCCGGCTGAAGCGGCAGCAACACCCGCAGCAGCCGCAGCTCCAGCCCCCAAATCATTTAAAGCAGCGGCAGAGCCGCGCCACGGGCGGGGCGAGCCCGGCCCGGCCCCATCCCCGCCCCGCCGGGCAGAGCCGCGCCCGCCCGGGCCGTGTCCCGAGAGCTCCCCTCGGGAATATCGCCGGTTCCCCACCGCTAAGGGAGCTCGTCCCGCTCCGCAGCCCCGCTGGGAGCAGCTGGCAGGAGGAGATAAGCGGAGGAGAGAGGCAGGGGTGTTCTCAGTGTCCGTACGCGGGGATGCGCAGCTCCAGCCGCGCTGCTCTCCCTGCGCTGCCGGGATGCCCAGCGCCTTCTGCTGCGCTGACAGAGACGTGTCTCGGCTGCTCTTTATTTCCTCTGGTCCTTCTTTGTTCTGTACAGGATGCCCACTGCTATCATATCTGAGCACTTCCGAGAGGTAACCGTGAAAATAAACGCGGTTAACATCTTGAGGGAGGGATAACACCGCTGCTGCTCAGAGTTAGTGACAGCAAGAAGATAAAACTGGGCACTGAGGAGTGGTTTCTAAATCCCAGAGCTGCCTGCCGTCCTCTAGACCATCCTCTCATCTTTATGATATGTCCAGACCTTTACTGCTGTCAGAACACAGCTCTTTCCCCTTTACTGCTGAGAGGAGGGAGACCAATTGACCTGGAAAGGGAACTGTGCATAGTAGCAAATTTAAAAAAATGAGAAAAACACGCCTTAAGCGTTTTATGATCTAATGCAGGTCTCCGTGTCCATTACACCACGCTTTCCCTCTCTCCAGAGAGGACTAACCAGGCACTGGGCTGTGAACAGCAGATGGGCCCTGAGCCAGCCACTGCTAAAAACTACAATTCCTCCCCTCTCTGATGGAATGGGCTTGGTCTCCCCTTGCCCTAAAGTCTTCTCCTGCACAGATTTGTGACAGACACCACCGGATGGGTGCACCAGCATCCTCACCAGCCAGGAGTCAGCCTCTGTTTTACAGAGCATTAATTTATCTCCCATTCAGCCCTGTAACATGATACACCCACTTCTCATTTTACACACACTTTACAAGTGGTTTCCTGTATGGTTTTATTTTCCAAGGCCTTTGCTGAAGTAGGTAAACATTTACCATTCATAACAAGAAAACTGGTTTTGTACTGTTCATTGCTTTGAAGCTTGCATGGACATGATCCCTTTGAGATTTTATCAACTGATTCCTTTTTCATGGGGAAGAAAACACACAGCCCTTATCTGGCCTTAGAGCAGAATAATTGTACCCTGAAATTTCCAATGAATGGCTGAGACTTTCTTATGTCTGGAGTAGTTTTAACTCCACAGGACCTTGTGTTGAGCTAATCTCATTGCCTCCCACAGAGCACATAGTTTTTAATCATTTTATTTCTTAAACCCCAGCAAATCTTTCTTCATAAAATAATCGACGTTCATTATGTCATGGCCAAGTGTTCAGTGTCCTGTGATGTCATCCCAACCTGGATTATTTTCAGGATCACATCATGGCAAAATAGCAAAGGATCTCATTCCTCAGTTGTTGGGGGTTTTTTCCAGGAAAGGTAAATTAGTCTTAGGAAAATACTTTAATTTTTTCCATCTTAAGGAACTTAAAAATAAACTATTCAGCGTTGTTCTTCCAAGCTGTACGTGATCATTACAAATTATACACAACATTTATTATACCCAGTTGTTAAGAATAATGGACCAGCAACATGCAAATTGGGAGGTACTGAAATACAGAGTGAAGGCCACTTAATAGATGAGACCTTTGCCTGGGGGCCACACAGCAAAATGCAGCTGCAGCCCAACTCTGGAGTAAAAAAATCCCTGTTTTCTGGGCAGGAGGCTTTAACTGCTGTGATCTTGACGTTGTCCTGAACTCCAAAGCCAACCCAGTCAGTGCAACGTGTTCTCCTTGCAAATATTATCCAATGTTTTCTCCTCTGCTGTGTTTTAGTTGAGAATATCCTGCAGAGCTGTTGACTTTAATAGGATGAATCCCATGGGTAGAGAGTTTGCAGCACTGGTGGAAGGAGTTTCAAAGCCTCCTGAGGTAATTGATCTGCTGGGATCCCAAGTTAAACCTTCAGGCCTGACACAGAGGTAGAAGCTGACTCATTTATTCCAGTTCTTACCCTGGGCTCTGGTAAAAAGGGGCACTGGAACCAGCGTTAGTGACTCCTTTATATTCCACATCCCTGCTGTGACCAACCAGGCACGTTCCTGCTGTCCTGAAATCCATTTGTTGTAAGTTCTGCACCTTTGACCTTGGCATCTACAAACAACACCCTGGCCACTACCAAAGCAGTCACTGGACATGTTGACCAGAGCTCCCCTCCTGACTGGGAAAAGGAGTAAATTAAATTGCATCTTGCTCAGCTAAACCAGTTTTTGAACTGAGCAGGTAAAGTGCCAATTCCCCTTGGTGGCTTTGTGCAGTTATAATGGGATGCAATAGCCTAGAGTACAAGTGGTTAGGGAAAAAAAACCCAGCTCATGCCCTCCATAGAGCACTGAAGGACTTTCTAAGGGACAGAAATGGCATTATTCTCCTCTCTTGTTGATCAGAAAATTGTTCTGTCAGATTCCAGTGCAATCCAAACTCAGCACATTATTTACAACACTGTCCAGATCGTGAATTCTGCAACAGATTTGGTATCTCTCACAATGTTCCATCCCATCCTCTCCACTTTAAAGCATATTTCCCCCCTCATTAGCATTTTAATTTTGATGTATAATTTCCTGCAAACAGGCTGTGACAGTTGTTGTGTATCCCCAAGCATGAACGAGTGTTGCCCAAAACTTTGAGTCAGTGTCACACCATCCTGTTCTATTTTCATTTTCCTAATTCTCAGTATCTCCATTGCCAGTCTTTTTAAATTGTAGCTAGTTATAGGATTTAACAGTCCCTTCTGACATAAAGAAATTTTCGTGCAGAGATTGTAATTAGGAAGGCTGAGCTCTGTTCTGTTATTAGCAGAATTGTGATTTTTGGAGTGGTGGGTTAATTGCTAATAACCATATGCAATGCTTCTGTCAAGATGTTTCCCATTACAGTAATTAACTTAGCAGCTGGGGTAACAGACATTTACCATTTGTCTTCACAGTATCCCTGATTTAGGATTGCTCCAAACCCCTTTTTGGACTCTTTGTTCAATTCCCAGGTGTAAGATGAAAAAGAGGGGAAGCTGAGGAGGGGAGATCTGGGAAGAAGAAGTTGCAGGGATAGTACCTGCTTCAGATGTAAAATGTCTATCAGTGTATCCTCAGGAATTCTGGATTTTTCTTCACTAATCTTAGCCTTGGACCATCATTTTCATCAGCACTGACTGAATGGAGAGCATGGCAGAGCAGCCTAAACCAGAGAATGTTTTCAGAAATGATTACTAAGATGCTCAAATTAATCTGATCACTATTGAGGATTTATTAAATGAAAAGTGCAGAATTTCTCATTGCCTATTCATATCCTTAAACCTCAAAATCCCTACGGAAGGGGATTTTTTTTTCTTCATGTTTTGTAGTCAACTATATAGATATAAACATCTTTTGTTAATTACTTCCTTTCTGTGCTGTCTCACTGGAGCTCCTTCCTTCACAGAGCTGTGCCAGAATTACAGTAACATTATTCAGTATATGGCCAACCTGAAAATTAAGAAGAAAATAAAGTTGTTCTCTGAAGCCAGATCACATGACAGAGCAATAGCAGTTTCATTGATTGAATTCTTCAACAGAATATATCGAAAGGATTCATTTTGCTTACGAGATAATTTTAAAGACTTTTAGGACCATGATGCCAGATGTATCCTCTTTTTTAAAATTTTATTTTTAAGTTTGTTCTGGCCAGAGCAAATTCTGTACAATTCTGCATTAAAGAGGGTTTGTTAATACCCTTAAAGATGTAAAGCAGCATGCCAAGGGCATGGGAAGCTTTCTCTTTTGCAAGGAATTGGCTTTGCTCCACTGCAAGGAATGGGGGAATGCTAATTTACAGCAACTGAGGCTCCAGCCTGCGTTGTTAATCATAATTATGGACTTATTTTGGGAGGTGCATTTTCTAAAGCAGTTGGGGCAGACAAGAAAATTAAGTTAAAATTATTTTCTTCCACAGGAGGTAAAAGTAGTACATAAATAAATACTCGGTGTTGCAGTAGATCTTTAAAACCTACAATAGTTTTCTGGCACTGCAGCATCCTGGGATATTTTTTTTCCTCCAGCACATAATAGTAAGTTTCTGATAATAGTGCTCACAGACAGCTTTGATTATAACCACTTGTCAGGGAATGGATAACTAGGAAAATAACACCATATTCAACTGTAAAAAATGCTGCCTGAAGTACATTAACACAGTGATAATTTCTGCTAATAGCAGCCTCCGAACCCCATCCATTAGCTTTGAATTGAAATTCCTGCTTCATTTCTGTCTTTCTGAGCATTTCTGCCCTCTGACCCTCTCCCCCATTACTTGGGAGCAGCAGAGCCATGCACAGACACCAAGAGGAAGGAGAAAGTCAGTGTTAGAGCAAACTGCTGGGGACAGGGACACTGCTCGTGGCCCCGGCTTGGCAGTGCCAGCACAGGGGACGGTGAGGGCAGGGAAGCTTTGTTCCATAGGTTTGCATTCTGTGGGAATTTTCTGTCAATCCTGCTCCTTCCCAGGCCACCTTCTCCCTGCCAACCCGAGTCACCAGCCACCCTCTCCCAGTGCAACAGGAATTTAGGATTTTGTTCATGGTCCTTGGGAGGAGAGGGCAAGAGGGGTGGGAAGGGAGGGAAAATCCAAAGGGTCTGAGGAATTTGGCTTCCAAGCAGTAGAGTCACAGAATCACAGAGGTGTTAGGGTTGGAAAAGACCTTTAAGATCATCCAAATCAACTGCCAGCCACCACTCCATTCACCACTAAACCATGTCCTCAAGTGCCACATCCTCACACTCTTTGAACACTTCCAGGGACCATGACCCCTCCACTGCCCTGGGAAGTTTGTTCCAATGCTTACAGCCCTTGCCATGAGGAAATTTTCATGAATATCAACTCTAAACCTCCCCTGGTAAAACTTTCCCTCTTGTCGTGCCACTGGGACAAGCCTGAGCCCCACCTCAGGACACCCTCCCTTCAGGTAGGTTTAGAGGGCAATCAGCTGTCCCCTCACTCCACTCCAAACAGCAAAAATGTTCAAACAAACTATTTATTTTTGATGTAATTAGGAGAAGCCCATTGATATTCAAGTCAGGAGGATATTTCTGTAGGGACCTATTACATCTGATTGGGAAAATAAAATGTTACCCACATCCACAATTATTCTATAAAGACCACTGATCTCATTCCTGAGCTTTTCTCTTTAGCATTAGTTAACCAAAACTCTGGTAAGAACAGGCTCTTGACAATATAATCCTAAAATAAGTTTTATGTTGGCAGGCAATAGCAACTGGGAGTACTTTCATCTATTTCTGGATTCCGGATAACGACACTCCAATGAGTGGCTAATCCGTTGTGCTTGTGTACATTCAAATTAAAATCACACATTAGGGGGCAAGTCACATCTTCTCTGACCTACACAGGTGAGAGCCAGATGTAACTCTAAATTTAATGCAGCTATTCCAGCCTCATCTCCACACAAAGAAAAGAATTAGGGTTTAGAAACTTTAGAACAATCTATTTTTTGGCAGAGCAGTGTATTACTAAATATTTTCTAGGAGGAACTGTGTTATTTGGTTGTTAGCTTCTTTTTTCTTTTTTTCCACAGTGATCTTCTTTTGGCCACGCTGATATCCACCTGAAAAACCTGCAAGCAGCTGAACAAGCTACTCATTCAAAAATTTAGCAGAATATCTTCATGCTTGTGCATTCAGAGAAATCAAAATTGGGGTATTTGTGCTGGGAGTGTTTAAAGGCTCATCAAGTCAAGGGGATACCAAGAGCCCTTGGAGACTTGACCAATCAGAGGTAGGCAGCACAACCTGATTATCACATATTCCTATCCATCCAGAGGACAGGAAATTTCAAAGAGCTATCCCCTAGGAAAATTGAAACAAATAAATGAAAAAAAAAAAAAAAAACCAACCAAAAAGCAAACCACAAAAACCATTAAAATATGTGATAAAAGAGGGTTGCTGCCCCTGATGAATTTTTCAGTTGGTTCATAGCACAGTTCAGTGAGTGCCAGGGCAACACTAAAGGGATGAAGTCAATCACACAAACCAGGCAGTAACAACACTCCAGCAACCTCAGCCTGTAAAACTCCAGCCTCAGCCAGCACTGATGCTTCAATCACTCTAATTTATCCTCCGGGGTAGGCAGCCCCCTCAAAATTTGGGTTTCAGATGTTCGAGCTGGTAACTCTAATCTACATCACTGAAAATGCAGTTGCAAAATAAATCAAAGAAAAAAAAGTGCTCAGAAGTCGGGTTCTCCTCAGGGTTTCCCCGTCCCTTTGGAATTGCTCGTGGATCTCAGATGTGAGCTGCCTGAGCTTCCTCCTTTGTCTCATACACTGCTGAGCACATCACTGGGACTTAAAATACTAAAATTCAAAGGAATAAATGCTTTGTTTGTTTGCTTCCAATTAGGCGCTAATGAAACCCCAGGAATACACTTGCAGGTGATTTGTCACAGAACTGAAACTCAATAGCGTGTTCCTGTGTGTAACTTCCCTCTCTGTCTGCTCTGCTGACACAACTAGACCACATTTCATTCTCCCAAAGACATTAGAGCATTACTTTACTGGTTTTTCCTCCAAATTACCTGCCTGGCTACTGTCACCATTGATCTTTTAAGTCCTTGACTGAGTAATCAGTCAGAGAGCTAATTAATGTAGTGGCTTGGAGGGAAGGATGAAATGAAAAAGGAGATTTTTTCCCCTTATTCCTGATGTTTTTATTGCCTTTGAAAGGTGCTTTATCCATAGCACAAAGGAGCATTTGTCTGCGCTCTTTCCTCCTGTCAGTTCACCTACTATAAGTCTATTTCTCAACTATTAACAGAAACCAGAATTTCATGGGGATGATGATACTGAAATCTAAGAAAAAAAGAAATCTGGGATTTTGTATTTGTTTTCCCCCTATTGAAACTCACAGACTGCAGTGTGTATTTGGAGTGAGCAGCAACTTCAAGACCTGACTCAGATTTTCAGATGGTTTTAGAACTAAAGAGATGTTTTAATATTAAGATAACTTTGTTGTGTTTTATAGAAAAAGAAGGGTTTTTTACTTTCTTTCCTTCCTGCTGGGTCTGCACCCCATAGACCAGAATGACCTGTGTGATCTGCAATCCCCAAAATTTATCCAGGTTCATTTCTAACCAAAATGGGTCAAGCTCAGGTGCCTGAAGCTATGGTTTGAACACCACCACTCAGTTTGACTTCAGTCTGAGACCAAGGACCTGAGAAAAGGGAACCACAGAATAGTTTGGGTTGGAAGGGACCTTAAATATCACCCAGTTCCACACCTTCCACTATCCCAGGTTGCTCCAAGCCCCATCCAACCTGGCCTGGAGCACTTCCAGGGACGGGGCAGCCACAGCTTCCCTGGAATGCCCCATGCTAAAACATACATTCCAAAAGTACTCATCAGGGTCCACGACTTAAAAGAAAAATAAATATTCAAATGTTAATGATCAAGTTCTGCTAAAAGAATAAATGAACTATTTAAAAGTTAGCAGTACACAGATCCTGTTTTCCTCATCCTGGATACCTCAGAAGCGTAGAGTATTCTTGTCACTGTAATAACTCTGATATGTGAAAAGGTATTTAATTTCCTTTTTTCTCAAGGAATTCTACATGCCCTGGAACAGCTCTTTTAATCCACAGAGTTAACCCCATACTGCCATGCACACAGAGATAGGTATTTACATATTCTACAGCAGGATTTAAACACTGCTGTCCACAGGGAGCTGATGAACCGAAAATGGTTTAATAAGCTTTCTCTTAAAATTCTTTGGGGAGGCAGATATTAGCATCAGCAGTATTTGTTGCTAAATGCAAATAAAATCATGGTGCATGTGGGAATTGTGCTGCCCATGCTCCAGGAAACAGCGAGCACAGGGCTGCAGCAAGCAAGTGGCAATTAAATATTTCACACATGCCTGCGTGGCTCTTTATCTACAGCACCACGGCCACATCCAGCAACAATTAATGATGTTGGGATGGAATCCCCAACTCTTAATTCTGTGATTAACTCCTGGAGAAACCCATTTCCCACAAAGGCTTACACAGGAAGTGTCTGAGAAACCCACATTGCTATGAAGAATTACACAAAAAGAAATGCAGCAGTCCAAAAAAGCAGCCTTGCCCTTCAAGAAAATCTGTGTTGCCTGGGCTGAGTACTGCAAACTGAGCATGTTTTATTAATTCAAGTATCAAGACAATAATAAATTAAGCACCTAGATATACAGGGGGGGAAAGGCAATGTCAGCAGTTACAGGCTTTTTAGACTTGACCTCCTAATTTGTGCAAAAATCAAAAATATTTCTGAAGTTTACTATAATTAAAGATTAATGGAGGTGCTGTAAAGTTCTGAAAAGTTTATGAAGCTAAACCTTGCCAAACTAACTCAACATTTTTCTTCTATTATTGACTTTTTAGCTGCAAACTCTGATCTATACAGACTTCAGCAAAGCATTTCTTAGATGTGGAAAATTACTTGTTTAACCTGGAGCAGTTCTCTGTGCAGGAAAAGCTAAGGAGGATATAATGGTGAGTTGTGTCAAAAGGGGAATTGTTCAGCTATGGGAAGCTCATTAATGAACTTCCAGTGATGAGTCTCAAGGAAAAAATTGCAATATCTTTGCCCCTGGCACAAGAGGTAGGCCCAGCCTCGTGGAGTTTGCTGTGAAAAGGTTGATGAGGATGAGAACCTCCTGCTGGAAAAACAAGATTACTTTGGGGCTGAAGTCTATGGACAACGTGGATGGAATCTAAAGCCATGGAAAGCTGGATGACACTCTTGGGGACTAAGAATAATTTCTCCTGCTGAGGGGTCTTCTGAACTACCTCATCCAATTTTGACAATTCAGGAGCTGGAGAGGAGAATTCAACACGATGCAGATGTGGGACAGGACTATGGGGATGAACCAATCAGCCAGGAAAAGGGAAGGAATTGGATCTGTTTGGAGCAAAGCTAAGGTGAGGGAGGAAGGAGGGATTGCTGTGTGAGTGCTCTCCTAAAGCTCACTGTGGGAAGGGGAGTGGGCTGGGGTAAATTTCAGGGACACCCAGGAATGTTGGCACAATAAAAGACAAGTCTGGCATGGGAACAAGCCAGCCCAAAGCAGGCACACAGATCTTTGAGCAGGGAGTGTCTGGGATAGCCTCATGCAAGCAATAGCAGCAAAATTAAGAACTAGCGTGGAGGAAATTTGTAAATTCATTAAAAGAATTCTCAAATATGTTTTTATGTGATAAGAGGAAACTGGATTTGGTCACCAGGCAGTGCCTTTCAAGCTCTTGCTCCTTGCTGGCTTTCAGCTGTTTAATTTTGAATCCTATCACCATAACCAAAGTGTGCTGCAGCCTCAGGTACAAGAACAACACTGATCTTCTTCTGGTAACTCCTGTGCTCAAAACACTTGAGGCTATGCCTCAAATAACTGCAGGAAATCTCTTTGGAGGAAGCCAATTTAACTAACTTTCAGTGACTACCAACAATTAAGCCTTTTCCTCCTTGAAATGGGAATAATCCTTTTGGTTTGTGTCTGGGTGCAAGAGAATCCTGCACCTTGCTTGGGGATGTTTCAGCCTTGTGCTAATCTAAATAATAACCAAAAAATAGACAACTAACCCTAACATTACAGCATGCCACGGTGTTTTCTCTAGGCAGAGAAATGTATTTGTCTTTAAGATCACAGAAGAACACCCAGAGGCAGAATAAATGCAAAGACCAATTTGCAAAAGCAAATTTGCATGCACCCATCCCATAATAGCATGGGTGACTGCAGCAGTGGGGCCAAGGCAGTCCAAACCTGCTGGCTGAGCTTGTTTGCAGTGTTCCTGACATTGGGAAGTTAGCAGGTTTTATAATTCAGTTAGAATTAGAAAATAATACAGGCCAACTTTCTTTTCAGTGTAGGCAGCACCTTCTTTTTTAACCACGTATTTACTGTTCAAGGTTATCACTGCAGGGCTGTCAGAGGCTTCTGTCACATCTTTATCACATCAGCAAGTTGCCTCCTAAATTTCCTTTATCCCCAGCAATGATGCATGCAGGAAAAAAAGGCTGTGGGTTGATCAGCAATTACAAAGTTGATTTTGTGGATTTAAACAACTGCAAACCATCTTGTGCAACAGCATCTCCCCCACTTTCTGAACTCATGAGAGGAAAATTGGACAGAAACATTTAATTTCATAAAGCTGGTGTGTTAGACAACATTCACTTAACACCAATTAGTGTTATAGCTGATAATTTGGGCCAGGGCAACATAAGTTGACATAAAATTGACAGGCAGAGCTTGGTGTGGGCATGATCTGGATAAAGGGGATGCCCACAGGATAAAGGGGGGGTGCCTCTGCAGCTGAGGTGCTCCTCCCCTGTCACTTCACTCTGTGTGTGCTGAACTGAGCAGCAGCCCCACTGCTCCTGTCTTTAGGAATTGCATCGATGGACTAAAACCCACTTTGGGAGCAGTTTCTCTTTGTGTACATTATCTCCAGTGAAAATGGGATTTGCTTCCCAACTGCTGGGATGTATTTTGGCTGTTGCAGCCAAAATCTTTAAACTTAAGTTGGGGTTTTTATTGTATTTTTGTCTGTTTAAGTGTTGAGCACAGCAGTGTTATTGTTCAGATATACATTATTTACTGGTAAACCATTCTGTCCCTCTTAAGGCTTGGTTTTACTCACTGTAAGGTCAGCAAATGCAACTTGGGAACCAGGATTTCATAGCTTAGAAATTAAAAGTTTATGGGAATTGGGTTTGTTTTCTTGCTCCTAAAGGTCATGACTTTAATGAGTCATGAGAAGAGCTGTAAAGTTGTAAAACAATGATAACTTCAGGCTGTTTAGCCCCTAAAGCAGAGCTGCAGTATCTAAACTTGGAGCAGAGGAGAAATGGATCCACAGCATCAGCACAAGGAAGCCAAGTAAATTATCCCACAGGAAAACATGAGGGGTGAAGATGTGTCCTAAATCTCACTTTCCTCTAGCCTTAAATACTGGACAGTGATCAAATTCCTGTCTGTTTGGGCTCTGCAGTCTGGGATTACCCTGATCTTTATGTTGAGTGTTCACTGATAATTTAGCAATCTTTAGATGAGGGGTCAAGGCCAAGTTACCTCTTTTTCAGCTCAGTGCTGCCTTCTCCTCCTGCTCTGAGCACCTCCACCTATCTCCATCCCTGTCTTGGCTCCCTCTTCCTCTCAGCATTTTTCCCAGAACTAAGCAATTTCTCGTCCCAATTTCTCCTTTGTCAGGTGCCTCCAAAGGTGAAGGCTGGCAGAAGTACAGGAAACACTGAAGGAAGATATTTTCTTTTGAACTGTTGGGCAAGAATAGAGACCTGTGTCCTCCAGCATAATTCCTGTTGAGGATAAATCCTGGCTCCATGACTTCTGGAGAGGTTATCTCAGGCAGCACAGAGGGGTGTCAGCAAGGGGCAGGAAAAGCCCTGCTCTGACAGAGGCAGTTCTGAACACAAGCTGGAACAGATTGTTAAAAGCATCAGGGAAACATCACGATCAAAATCGTGGCCATTGTGAGCTTTGAGCTGGCAATTCTCACTGCTCTGCCAGGATTAAAGCACTTGTATTTCACCTCCATGTCTTAAGGCACTGGGGGGTTGTGCTTTAATTTCAAATTTCCCTTTAAGTCCTCCCTGCCTTGCCAAGGTGGCCTAAGGACAAATCCATTAATCTGTGTGATGTGCAGGTCTGTTTACATTATGGGAGTTATGTAAGCAGGTAGAGCTCATCAATAATTAAAGGCTCTGTGGGTAAAGGAGACACGTGGCCATTTTCTCCCACCCTCTCAGGGTTTCTGTGCAAGCCCCACAGTCCTTATGCCTTTCTTCTGAATAATGTTAAGGGGCAGTGTTTTGAGGGATGGCGGCTCCAAGCCTTCCATCTGCAGGGGTTGTGTGAGCCTCTCTCAGCCCTCACAGAAACGAGCTGGAGGAATTACCAATGTAAAACAGGGATTAGAAAAGGGAAGGATCAAGCTCCCTGGTTCTGTTTTGATGGCAGTCTGTACAAGGTGTAATAAAATCAATAGTTTCTCTCACTGAAAGGGTTCTTTCTATCTCCAGCAATGACAAGAGGATAGTGGGCAAAGAGCTCTATTAGCTGTTCTTTAAGAATCAATCACACTTAAAAGCAATAGTCAAAATGACAGCAACTGCACAATAGATGAATAATTTTTCACACAAATAGCCAGAATTTCAGAGAAGAGACACACTTTTAAAGAGATAGTAGATAAAATATCTGCCTCTCTGAAAACCAAGGAAATACTAAGCATTTATTACTACAGACACTGAAACAAAAATGCTCGGATCCTTAAGGGGTAAAAGCCAAAATATCAATTCAGACCACCTGAGCAAGAGCACGAGGTAATGACCAAGATTCACTTGATTCCATTTTAAATGTCACATCAGCAAGCACAAAATTCCTGAAGCTGCACTCAGGAAGAAAATCCTGATGGCCGTGTCACTGCTGCTGTCAGCCACAGCAACAACCCCTGAGCCTCAGCATCTGGCAGGAGGCTGTGCCAGGGCAGGCTTGGGGTGGGTATCAGGAAAGGTGGTGGGCACTGCCCAGGCTCTCCAGGGAATGGGCACTGCCCCTGGGAGCTCCAGGAGTTTTTGGATAACTCCCTCAGGGATGCCCAGGGTGGGATTGTTGGGGTGTCTGTGCAGGGCCAGACTTGGACTGGATGATCCTTGTGAGTCCCTTCCAACTCAGGATATTCTGTGATTTTATGATCTGGTGAGGATGTGAGCTGATCCAGCACAGAGCTTTTGTCTCACACCAGATGAGAACCAGCTGTGTTAAATCTCTCTATTATATCTACATCCAGCATCCAGATGTAATTGGCAATTACAAAGTCACATTAAACATTATGTAATGAGCTATTTAAATACATCAGAACTGCATAAAACACAAGGAAAAGAATTATATCCGGTAAAAGCCATATTCATGCATAAATAATGAGGGGGAAATACAGCAGTCAGCTTGTTCTGTTGTGTCACACTGAAATTTCCATGTGGCCCCAGCAGTGTGGAGGAGCAAATGGAAGCCAGAGCAAAGAAAGGAAATGTGCCTGGAGAATTATTCCTTGTTGACTCTGGGTGAGCTTCTTGTGGCTGCACAGCAAGCCTGAAAGCACCATCAAGGCCAGAAACACTCTGGTTAACATCTCCCCGCTCCTGTCTGGGGTGCAGGGTTGGAGATGCTGCAGTGGAGGAACACTGTCACTCAGTTTGAGGCAAAACCAGGCAAAAAAAAGCTGCGTGTTGGAGCTGCAGGCAGGATGACTTTGTAAATGTGGACAGCAGTCTGTGCTCTGTCTTTTCATGCTGTCGTGTTTCTTTGTTGATGTCTCTGTTTTAAGATCTTTTTTGCTCCATGCATCACCAATTGCCTTTTGTTTTCTCCCAGCAGGAAAGGCTCAGTTAATCCATATGTCATGACAAAAAATCCAGCCTTCTCTTTGATAGGAACCAAGCATGACAGCAATCTATTGAAAAGGTGTTTTGGACTATCATTTCTTCCAAGCTAATTTATTGACTGGATGGCTTTCAAAAATAATAGGTCTATTTCCCAAGATAATGAGCTGAGATGTGACTCACAAAGTCCATGTGAGCACACAGACAGCCTAATTATGAGAAATAAACTAATAATAAACCATCAGTCTCCAGAAATCACTAGCTGTTGTGATATACAAGTCTAAACATCAGAGAACATGAATGTTTCCACCTGTTCTCTTCTGCAGTGATTTTGTTTTATTAGCCCCAGATATGTAAAATAAATTTCTTACCATTAAGCTCGAGACAGATCAGGATTCTGAGAAAGATCTGATCTTTGGAGCTGGGATGACAGTTCTGCTGAGCAAACTCCAGCTCTGGAGTGAGTGGTTCTGAGGGGAAAATCCTATTCAAATGAATATTTAGTCAGAATCCACAGATTTATAAATCAGAGCTGGCAAAGTGAATCATCCAAGCAAATAAAAGCCCTTTAACACACCCCATTGACCACGTTTTTTTCCCCCAGTATATTTCACTTTTAAGTACAGATCACAGTGTAACTACATAAAGAATGTTTCTTTCCCGTAGCATTTGTGGAACAATTTAAAGCATTTTTAACAAATAGTTTCTGTCACTCACTTTCCCATTTCTTGGACAGATGATGGACAGGACACAGCCACATTTTGCCTGTGGAAAAGGCATATTAAAGAAATGTGGCGTGCTTAGGAAACATGAATTATCCTCACTCAGTGAATCTCCAGCTTCTAACAAACAAAATGCCCACAATCTTATCTTCCAGAATAAGGGACTGTGTCCAACTTGTGCTGAAGCCCTAGGAAGACTGTCCCTACCTACTCCAGCCAGTTTTCTACTCGTGGAGCCCAGAGGGAAAATCTCCTCCTGCAAAGAGCTTTTCTGACATGTTTACAACATACCAAAAAAAATGGGCATTCAAAGAAACTTTTACCATGTTCTCCTCCCCTCAGGTGTAAAAGCAGCAGGGTTTTTTATGATTTCTGGCTACCTGTGCTCACTGTGGAGTCATCAGCTGTAAAACCAGTTGAACAGAGGAAAATTCTGTGTTTATCATTCTTTCAAGGCTGGCACTTTTAAGTCCCTGACCCTGAATCATCCCGACCTCTACTTTGCTGCTGAAAACATCTCTGCCTCATGCTCCCAAGGAAAGAAATTGCTGCCCTAAACTGCTTTGACCTTGTCCAGCACATTCCTGGTGCCACAGCTGACTCTCTTTTCATTGCCAATCAAGCAGAGCCCACGAGGTGGCAAACCAAAGCTGCAGAAGTTGCATTCCAGGAGCATTTACACTTTCTCCTCTAAGAATTTGGAGCTCCCCTCCAGCAGGGTGAACTCCAGGCTGCGGGGGATGCTGTGCCTTTGGCTCACGTTTCCCTGAGGTGTGATGGGATTTCTCCAAGCTCACTGCAGAGTGTTGTATTTACATCAACACTTAACTAATGCTCAGCAGGACTTCTGACAAATGTGGTTTGTCCTGGGAATGGACAAACAGCGAAGATAATCTGGAGCCACAGAGTCATCGTTATTTTCTAGCCCTGTTTTGTTTTCAGCACAACAGATGTCCACTGAAAAGAAAAACATGTTTCCAATGGTTTTAAGAGTGCCAGGATTTTCCCTCCACAAACATCTCCTATAAAAGCTGTTCCTGAAAATAGCAAGTGGCCCAAAGCCCCATTTGGAGCTGCCCTGAAGAATCCCATTTACACAGATTTCCATTTTGCCATTTTTTAGGGCCCTGACTGAGGCCTCCAGTTTGAGCAGTTCCCAGTGACTGTGGGGCTGTGCACTGGTAAAAAGCCTATTTAGCAGAGATAAACAGATGCATTTTTAGTTGTGAAATAAAACCTGGACCTTAAGGGGCAAAATTCTGAGACACAAACAATCCTATGATGCCACAGCAACCCTGCTATAATAAGTTTGAAACCAATTTACCATCAATATTTTTGTACAAGCCCAAGTACACAAACTCAGTACCAGGCAGGCATTTCTAATGAGTGCAGGCAGACAGGTACCTGTTGGTTTCAATTAAGCTTTGCAAAACCCCCCTTGTGCCAGGAGAAAAATAATGAGGCTACATGAGCCAAAGTGCTTCACTTGCAGTGCAGACTTTGGGCTGTGTGAATGAAATTTGCACTGAAAATAAGCAACTCACCAGCACTCTGAGAACAGCAGGTCAAGGAAAAGCAGGATGAGAGCTGCAGAGGGGGGAAGAAGGGAATTAAAATGTTTGTAAGCCCCCAGTTTCCAGCAGCTGGCTTAAAACACTTTATTCTTGTTTCCAATGCAACTCTGTGGATTGTTTCAAGGTAATAAACATCCACTGTTAATCATCTCACTTGGCACTTTTGAGTGTTCATCCTGCAGATCTCACAACACTTTGCAAACCTCTGGCAAAGGCTGCCTAAAAGTTCTGGGAAAGTTTTCCTGGATGTTATCAGCAATTCAGAGACAGAAAGAAAAAAAAAGAATACAAAAAAAATCACTTCAAATATTTTTTCCATTGTATTAATGTCGAGAGATGTCCACTGAAACAAAATCAGTTGTAAAAAAATACACAGTGGGAGGTTACATTTTTATAGTTGAAATAAACCCCAGACTGGAAGAAGAAAATTACCAGCCCTCGTTCCCAGGGGAGGAAAAGGCAGCTTGTGGCATGTCCAAAGGGAAGCAGAGGTGCAATGCTCAGAGCAGTTTTCCTCAGGGCCACACCAATGCATCAGATCCTGGGAAGCTTTGGTGAACATTATCAAACACAGTTTTATGTTTTGTGACATAATGAACATCTCTGAACTCAGTGAAGAAATTGCCACAGACTGGGCAAGGTGGTTTGATTTTTCCTATTTTCTATTTTCCATTTCTTTTTTGGCTCTGAGATAAAACTGGTGAATAAAAAGACCCCTTTGAAATAAAACATGGCAAGCGTTCCCAACTAACTATTCCTTGAACAGATTCTACTCTCATTAGAGCAGAAGAGTGGAAGAAGAGTGTCATTTATTTATTTGTGCAGGGGGAAACACTGCTTCTTTCAGCAGCCAAGTTCTTTAGGCCCTGTAAAATTCCAGATGTTCCTCACACAGCTGGAATGGCACAGGAGCAGGAGGTGTGTGCAGAGAGGAACAGGAAACCAGCAGTAGCTCAGGGCAGATGCAAACACCTGAGGAGGAGAATCCATCCAGCTGCAGATCTGAGGGAATTCTGTGGCACAAAAGGCCAAGGAAGGCAGGGACAGGAGGATGGGAGCAAAAGGCTTTGCTGCACAGAGGTGTCCTGGAATGGGAAGGGCAGATGGGTTGGAAAAACCCTTCACAAAGATCCCCTCACAAAGATCCTTCAGAGCAGGAGACTTTTCCAGCAGCCAGCACTTCCACAGAGCCCCACAAAACAAATGTGCTGGCTTAGGGAACTCTGTAACCACGATTCGAGGGTTTTCTTCATCAAGTTTAATATTTGGAGTTTAGTTCAATCTCCGTGGTCACCTTCCCGGGAATCTTCATTTTATTAAATCTGAAATCTAAATCCAAGTGGTTTTCCCTTCCCAGGGCTCAGTTTGGCCGGACTAGAAGGAGACAAAGGTGGAGCCAAAGCTCCCCGTGCCCAGCCCCGCGTCCCAGCTCCGGGCCAGACCCCGCTCTGCCGGTCTGCCCTGCCCGGGAGGAGCGGGGATGTCGGGAGGAGCGAGAATGGTCGGGAGAAGCGGGAATGATTTGGAGATGCGGGAATGGTCGGGAGGTGCGGGAATGTCGGGAGATGTTGGAACGTCGGGAGATGTTGGAATGTCGGGAGATGTTGGAATGTCGGGAGGTGCGGGAACGCCCTGGAGATTCGGTGGTGAGGGAGGTGCGGGCATCGCGGGAGAAGTGCGAACGCCGGGGAAAAGCGGGAATTCCCGGGATGTCCCCCAGCACCAGGGATCTGGTGTCACCTGGCGGTCGCATCCCGAAAAGGCATCGGGAGCGGGGATCCCGGGAAAGAGCCCGGTCCCACCCTCCCCCTGCTCTGGAATGGGAATTTGTGGCTGAAGGCGCCTGGGGGGCTCCCGCTCCCCGCAGGAACAACATCCAAGGTCCTGGCGCTGCACGGAGTCCGGAATGTCACTGCCTGCACAGCCACATGAACCAGAGCTCTCAGCGTTACCCAACACGGGCTGAGCAATATTGGAGTGTAAATAGAAGAGAAATTTAAATAATTCGGGTTTAAAGATCGTCGAACAAGGAGAGAAGAAAGAAGAAGAAAAAAAAAAAATCTCCAACTGACTCTGCCTGAATGGTAGAGAACAGAGTAACCGTGTAAAAATCTCCCTTGTGTCAGAGAGAAGCACCAGGTGGGCTGGAGAAGTTTCTTCCAGTCAGGGATCATAAAGCCATGGAATCTTTAAGGTTGGAAAAGACCTCTGGGGTCATTAAATCAGTGCCAACCCAGCACCACCACCGTGCTCACCATTAAACCCTGTCCCCAGTGGCACATCCACACAGGCTTTGAACATTTCCAGGGATGGAGACTCCACCACTGCTCTGGGCAGCCTGCTCCACTGCTTGACAACCCTTTCCATGAAGAAATTTTCCCTAATTTCGAGTTTAAACCTCCCCTCGTGCAACTTGAGGCTGTTGCCTCTCATCCTGTCACTTGTTGGGAAGGAGACCAGCTCCCACTTGGCTCCAACCTCTGTGTTTTCTGAGGAGTTCAGGTGCCAGTGCCACCCCTAGACTGTAATGGATAAAAATAATGTAAAATTAACATTGGGACAACACCTGAATAGTTTTAGGAGCAACCACCCCATCCTGACAGTGTCCACACCCACAGAAAATAGAATTGTGCTGTGCAAATTGAGAGCCAGAACACCTCAGCATTTTCCCACAGGGCTGCACTTGCAAGAAATATTTCTGTCAGTGGATGTTCTTGTTACAAGGTGTTAAATTTGGCTAACAGATATACTGCTCCTTGTTAATGTAGAACACGGCTGCACTTCAGTCAGCGTTTCTCCCCCCATTAAAAAGTAAAACAAAACCTCATCAGCACAAGGTGATTTGCATGCAGAGGCTTCCCTGCCAGGTCTAAAACGTGAAGTCAGATTTCATTGAAAAGCCCCAAAAAGGATTATGTACTCACTTCAAAGGGCTTGTTTATTATTCAGCATTTGAGAGGTTACTAAGAACCCCAGAAGGATTTGCTGGATTTGTTTCTGCAAATACTGTCACAAATGTACTCCAGTCATTTACTTTTGTGCTGCTTATTGTCATGGAAAGATAAAGGTCACACAACCCTCAATCCACATGGAGGCTCCTAAAAAAGCTTGGATAAATTTCTTGCTGATGAATAGGAGTCAGAAACCTAAAATGTGGCAAAACAGGTGGCCTTTATCCAGAAGGCAGCTGCATTCTAGGAGGAACTTAAAAAATAGGACACACCAGGGAGCTTGGAGTGAGGAATTTTTGGTGTGTTTCCCTCCTTTTAAAAAGGTAACTAATGAGCTGGGGATCATCAATCAGCCTCTTTGCCTCTTCCTTTTGTTTCTCTCTTTGTTTCCCTCATCATCCTCTTCAGTGGTGTCAGCATTGTTGGCCACTTCTGGAGGGGCTCTAGGGATGGAGAGACACCAGTTAAAAGATCTTTACTGCACATTTTACACATGTCCTCTTACCCTGTATTTTCTAATCCCTTTTCCAAATTCCATTCAACTACAGAGTCCTGATCTCAGGGGTAAATATGGTCTCAAATTAAAGTCCATATAAACTTCAAGGCAAAAGGAATTTATAAGATATTGGACAGAGAAGCAGTATGATCAAAGTAAAACATAAAAAATCCCCCATTTTTTCCAGACTCAATCTTTAGGTGCAAAGCAAAATAACTTAAATGGGCAGGAGCACATTCCTTGTTGGTTGTTTCAGTAAAAGCAGCTCATTATTTGCAGGAAGAAACTCTTCCCCCAGCCTAAAAGAAATGGAGATTTACAGTTCAGTCCCCACCTGGCTTGGGATGATAACAAGACTTTTCAACAAGGTATCCAAAACTGTCAGAAGCCCAGGCTCTGGAATATTTTAGTCTTAGAACCATAGAAAAGAATCACAGAATGGTTTGAGTTGGAAGGGCTTAAAGATCTTGTTCCACCCCCTGCCATGGGCAAGGACACCTTCCACCATCCCAGGTTGCTCCAAACCCCATCCAAGCTGGCCATGGACACTTCCAGGGATGGAGCAGCCACAGCTTCTCCCTAACCTGTGCCCATAAAGTGCAGAGAATCCATGGCTAAACTCTCCCTTGCCCTGATTCAAAGAGGTCTGGAACCTCTGAGGAAGGTGTTATCCATCACTTTTCCTGTAGGAGATGTTGGTGTGGAAAGCAGCTCAGATCACAGAGGCCTGACTGGCTGGGATTGAGCAGAGTCTCCTCTGCTTGGCTGTTTTTAAAGGCAGGATCCCAGTCAATGTTTCTTGTAGTCAAGGAGAATTTGAGTTGAAAGGAATTTAAATTGTGTCCCAACAAAGCACTATGGCATGGAAACAGGAGAGAAAGCTTGGATGCACCTTCTGGATCTGGTTTATGATGGGAGGGCTTGGGGCCCAGGCAGTACTGAAAAGATTTTCAGGGATTTCAAGACCTATGGCTAGATCTCTTGGGCAGAGTTTACTGTTATACAGGACTGCTCTACCCAGGCTGAACTGCACAGTTTGGTGAGTGGAAAAAACCCCAAGGATGATCATTAGTCTGTGGCTTTGCACTCTGGAGTTTTTTATGTCTACATGCAGGAGTTGTGGCCAGTGGTAACAACTTTGGCACCTTAGAGAGAGTTTATTATTGCCAGAAGAAACCCTGCACTAACTGAAAGTGTTGGACATCTGCCACTTGCAGGTTTATCACAGAATCCCAGAGTGGTTTGGGTTGAAAGAGACCTTAAAGCCCATCCAGTGCCACCCCTGCCATGTCAGGGACACCTCCCACTGCCCCAGGCTGGCCCAAGCCCCAGTGTCCAACCTGACCTTGGACACTTCCAGGGATCCAGGGGAGCCCTCAACTCAAATGAGGCTGATGTAGAGCATCCTCTGAGGTTAATATGCCAAACATCAATGTAAACCAACTCCTGCTCCTCTAGAAGAATTGTTTCCTCAAGAAGGGACACTCAGGAGTGTCACCCAGCCTCTGACAACACTGAAGTTTTCAGTTGTGTGCTGCATTCACATGAACATATCAAATATGTTATGAGTAGTGAGCTTTGGAGTGAGCTCTAAAAAGCACATTGCTAACAGTGTGAGGCTTGTTAAAGTCAGGGGTTTAGCTCTTCCCTTCAAATAAGGGGAGGAACTTGTTCCAGGAAAAATGTCCTCGATACTGTAATTCCTACAGGGGGAAAAAAAATAGACATTTATCTTCCATTTTAAAAAAACTTTGCTTCAGATGAGGCCACGTACCCTTGGTATTTATAGAGAAATACTGGCAAATTTGGTTATAAAGTGACAAAGAGGATGGGTAATCCTGACTGATCCTGAGGCTTCATATCTTGAGAAAATCACATAAAACATACTTCTTGAACAATTTTCAAAATTTACACTGAAACACATGAAGAGAGCGCTAAAAAGACAGTGGACACTGAGCTGAAGGGGAAAAAAGACAGCAAGCCCACTCTTAAACCTGATATATCACCAAATACCATTGTGATAAATGCTGTAAAAAAAAAATCAGGGCTTTAGGATGGACACATCAAAGTGGAATAAGAAGTTTACAAGCTCATCTACCCTGTGCTTACTCTCATCTATTAACCAAGCTCCATTTATATGTCCCAAGGCAGAGACAACCTTCTTTTCTCAAAAGACCCTGCAAAAGGGGAAAAGGGAGAGTCTGACTTCAAAAGCTCTCCAACACTGTAACAGTAGATCAAGTGTATTTTAATTAGAAAAAGGTTCAGGCTGCAGAATACAGGTCTGGCTCTGGACCTAAACTGCTCTAACATGAGCCTGGCTGTCATCTTTCAGCTGGGGCCTCTTACTTTTACTGTGGAAATAAAAATGAAAAAAATCCTCCACTGTAGCATTGGTAGGAGTCCAAATTGACAATAAAGTTGCTCGAGTTTCTTGGGATTTACCCTAACAGGAAGTTTTATCGCTGCACATCAGCGTTAGTCATGCCTCAGGTTATGAGTCAAGTCAAAACAAAGCAATCACCTCTTAAATTGTGAAGGGAAAAGAAAGTAAAAGTGAAATTTGGAGTGTGTTGTAGTCAATAACCTGATGTTGGCTTTAACAGAAGGAGGGGGTCACCCAGAAAAGTGTCCGTAGGAATTCCAGTCTTTGTTTTATACACATTAAACAGCAATTCTGAGAAGTGCAGCCCTTAGGTAAACATAGTCTTACTTTATTTGATTAGGAGTTGTGCTTTTAATCAATCATTCTTAAGGGTAAGAGGTCAGCAATTATTTCACTTTTAGATTTGGAGATTTCTGCCATCTGAAACTAGAGAAAAATAATCAGCTCTTTCTAAAAGTATGTTTCTTCTACATGTGCTACATGAACTCAAAAGCTCTATTTCTTTGCTGCATCAGCTTTCTCCATTCTTTCAGTATTTTTAGAGATAAAACAAGTTCATTTTAAGCAACCAGGAAGTTTACCTGAGCCACTGCACAAAGCTCACCATAATAAAATACTATTTCATTGAAATTTGGCAAATTCCCTCTCCTCGTTGCTGGCATTTGCATGTTAAAATATCCAATAATGCATTTTGATTTCCAATTGTTTTGGTTATTTCACTCCTTGGGATACCACAGCTCCAGTCCAGATGTATTTTAATCTTCCTTACTGCCCCTGCCAAATTTCTGTTTCCCATTTGCTGAGTGCTCTCATCATGAGCAATATGTCTATGTCACTTCCTCCCTGTATGTTCAGGCTTTTCCTTGACTCATGCAATCTGGAAGAAGCTAAGCCCAAAAGGAAAATTCAAGCCCTTTAGGGTTGCTATTTTTAAATACAGGAACTTCCGTGGAGCTGTTTGAGAAGGAGATTCCTTTTGATGATAATAAACAATATGCAAGAAATAACATTTACAGCTCCTCTCCAAAGCCTTGTGTCCCAGCCCTGGAGCAAGTCAGCAAAAGTGACACTACAAAAAGTGTAAAATATCCAAAGAGAAGCCACAGAGAATCAGGTTTCCACAGCCTGAAGCTGTAGGGTTTTGAATTATTTGCTGAAACATGTGGACTGTCCCCATCGATCATGGATGCCCCATCCCTAGAAGTGTTCCAGGCCAGGTTTGAGGGGGCTTGGAGCAACCTGGGAGAGTGGAAGGTGTCCCTGCCCAAGCAGGGGGTGGGACTGGATGGGTTTTAAGGTCCTTTCCAACCCAAACCATCCTGGGACTCTGGGATCTGCATCACCAGGCTCCTGGGATCTCTTCTCCTCCTCAAGGATTGGCTTGACTTCCTGCAAACACATCTTTGATCCCTACAGAGGCAAGGCCAACTGCCCATGAAAGAAATCCTCCTCTTTCCACATTAAATGGGGAAGAAGAGAGGGCCCCTCTGAGCCCAGAGACAAGAGAGGCAAAGGTGTCCCAGGGGCAGCACAGAGATCAGGAGCTCGTTCCATTCCTTTTTGTTTTTCCTGGGACTCTGTGAATTTTGCCACCCCCTTTTAACTCAAAGGCCCATCAGTCCCTTCTGGCAGTGACACACTGCAGCTCTGAGCCCCACCTGGAAACAAGGTGAGCTCACCTTTCAAGCAGAACGAGTGGCAAACAGCAAGAATGCGTTCAGGGTTCACCAGGCTCCTCTGTTATGAAACAGCAAGAGCCATCCAGGTAAGGCAAACACGTTGGGTTTCTGCCAGGATCTAAATGAGTTCCAGCTGAGAATCCCTGTGGCATTCAGTGGTGGCAGGCAGTGTGCTGGGATCCCACTGCAGAGTGGCATCAGGAATAAAACCCCTGGTGCTGCTCAATACCCCCATCCCAGTCACATTCCTGCTTTACCACTTCTCTGTTGCTTTTGCTTAAACAAATATTTCCAGCAGCAGCTTATCTTTGAAAATCCTGTGGTTTATAGTTTACTATGAAAAGCAATGGTAGGTTTTTTTCTGTGCTAGCAGTATGTATTAAGTATTTTTCCATGTTATTAGGGCCAGTTGATGGCACTTTTCCCCTCGGCTGACTCTCCTCTACCTGGACACTTATTTTCATGAAACTTTCAGGAATGTCATATCTGAGATTGCTGCCCTCTGGCAAATGTGCTTGAGTTAGACAATGAACTGCAAGGTTTGAAAGTGAACAACACACAAACACTACACCCTTGTCTGATTGCGACATCATTTCCTAAGAAAATGATTTTTTTTTTTTTTTTTAATCAAACAAGAAAAGGCATGCACTGAGCTGGACTTCTTGGCTCTCAGGGACTGTTCATCATCATGGCCAGAGCACAAGAATGTCTGATACTGTAGGTGAGTAGATTTTGCTCTCAAGGCTCATTATTTACAAGGCAGTAACTCCATGCAGAGGTTCTTACCAGCAGCTGTAGCACTTCTTTATTCAGAATGTAAATGTGCTGTGTAAATGCTTGTAAAACTTTATGAGCTCCATTGCTTCCAAGCACTTCCAGCCCAGGTATGGTTAATAAATCCTGCATGTGCACTGTCTCGAGTCCCTCCCCAGCCTTCCAGGGCAATATTCCACAGGCCAGGAGCTCCCCTGCACCCACTGAGAAGTGCTAGGGGTTTTTTGTTACCTAACTCTAAAAGACAGTCCCCTTGTAAGGAGCTGTACCAGAGATTTAATTAACTTTACTTTTTCCGTCCACCACCTGTAGCCTCCAACTCACACACTCCCAGCCTTACTTATTGACGCTGCTGAGCGCCCACGCCGTCATCAATGATTTCTTTATTTCTCTACGAGATATTTTCAGGGTGAAAAGCAGGCAGCCTGGCTCGCCTCGATCTTCTGGAGAATTCCCACTAGGTGGCACCGAGATCCAACATTCCCTCTCTACCCTGCGTGTGAATTCCCTTTGCTTTGCTCCAGGTCTTCTCTCCCCCTCTTTTTTTCTTTTAGCATTTCCAAACTCTGAGCTCATCGGTTTTAATAACTACAAAAACAAACAACTCATGGGATCTTTTTTCCTGTCCTTACAGTGCTGGATGGATCCAAGCCAAAAGCCAAGTTATGTTTTTTTCACGGACAAAAAAGATCAATTTCCAATGTGGTTTCTACAGCTGGTTCAGGAGCCTGACTGGTACAGCCATTAATTATTTCTTTTAGGACCTTCATTATTCGAGCCCTTAGAGGTTCTTTACTTTGTCATCCTCACTTATGTGCATAATAAACCTGACCTCTGCAGGAACAACTCGATCCCAGACAGACCAGGGAGCTGGGAAACAGGGAAAGCTGTGAGGAAAACTGATGTAGCAGTGACTGAGAACTGCCAGCAGCCACTGATCTTCCAGGAAATAAGAAAATGCCTCAAATGAGGCTTTGGTAGCAAATAAAACATAATAATTCTTTGAACAGGAAGTAGTCAAGAGTAATTCTCACTCATAGGACTGAAGTAATTTTGGATATCTTTCAGAAGAGATTAAGATTTTTCAGCAGGTCTTTCTCAAATTCAGCCCTTTTCTCCACTCCTCCATACTCTTATACATTCCCAAACAAATATGTAGAATTCCTTTGGACTGGAACTAATTTTAGTTTGTAATGTAACAGCAAAGCCATTCCAAGACTAACAATTAGGAAAGATAGTTATGTTTTGGGGGGGGGGAAAGCCTGCACACATTTTCCTGGTCAATAGGAAGAAGCTAGAAGTCAATAACTTCAATTAAATTAAAACTACTATTTGGGGATAACCCTGTTACTGACTGGAAAAACAGTTTGTTTCTGAGTCTGCCAGGCCATGATAATATCATTAACAGAGACAACAGTCCCATGAAAATGAATGTGGATATGGCTGTTGAAGTCCTGAGTTCATTTTAAGCTCATTAAAAATTCCTTATCTACATTTATTCAGGTTTTAAACATTAATTCCTGAGTGGTTGGGGTTTTTTTTTCCCCTCAAATTAACTTTACAAAGTAAGAGTTTCCAAACTCCATTTGAAGGTCTCCATTTCAGATCCTTTAAAAATCACAAGGATATCCCAGACATAGACATCAAGGAATGTACATTAGTTCATCACTCACTATCTTACAGTGCAATGATAATGTAAACAATTATGAAGATGGGATTTCTGGAAGGCCAGGCAGTTTTACAGCTGTGAGGTATCAGACCCTGGCTTTTATTCAGGTGCTGGAAAAACAAAGACTGTGAAAAAAAAAAAAGTGGATAAGTGTGACAAGACTGGAAAAAGCAGGGGATGGAATTATTTACTCCTGCATCTGCCATGGCCTCCAGTCTGGACAGCCCAACGGGAAATGCACCAGGAAAAAGTAATCACTGGAGATTATCCTATGTATGAGAGAGAAACAAAGTCTGCAGTCAGCCTTCCCAAGCTCAACAATTTCCTCTAACTCATAAAAAGCGGAATGCAACTGCTGTCCTCTGAAACAGCAGCCTGGGGAAGCTCCCTTCCCTTGCAGATAAGACAGAGAATTCCCCAACACTCCAGGCACAGAGAGCCCACCAGGCTCCCGTGTCCTTACACCTGCCTGGTGCTGCCCCAGGAGTCAGGGACTTTTCCTCCCATTTAGGATTTTTCCCTCCCATTCCCACCTGGCAGCAGGCACAGCCCCAGGGCTTTGATGTGCAGTTGTTCATCCTCGAGGCAGCCCGAGTTGTTGTTTGTATTTCACCCACTGGTTCAGAGGGATCTGCAGCATCAAAAAAACACACAGAAGCAAAAATACAAACAGATCCCTGTGAAAATGCACAAAATGTGCTGTTAGATCAGTGCCCAGAGGCTCAAACATCCTGCCCCTCAATTGTAAGACTATCCAGATTATTATTAGCACTCAATGGTTATTTTTCCTTTTTGTTCCTCAGGAACAGGGGTTTCCAATTGCGAATTTCTCATCAGGTGGATCACCTGACCACTATTTTAAATCAATTCACTGTTTAAAAGATATGGGGTCCTACTCTTTACTTTAGGTGTTTACTACAGTTTTTATTGAAGCTGTCATGTTAAGAACAATGGAGCATGTAATGGCATGAGGAGGGTTGGTGTTTTTTTCCTCTGGGGTTTGCAGCAAAAGGCTGATCAAATTTCAGTGTTTCTCAGAAGTTGTTCTGCCTTGACAGGCAAAAAATGGCACAGCATTCACTGAAGTTCAGCTGTGGTGACTGCATGGCAATGACACAAAGCCACCTAGGGCCGTTCCAAGAGCATCCTGCACGTGTCACGTGTAAAATGAATTTGTAGCTCTGTGGCAAATACAGCTCCACTGCTTCCAAGTCCTGCTGCAACAGCTGTACATTTGAATGCATCTGTTTACCTGCATGGATTATTTACAGATGATAATGGTTTTGAGCCAGTAAAATGACATGATTGTTTTAAGTCAGGAATTGCCAGAAACAAGATAAAGTCACAGTGTACTCTCCTCAGTCATCTCTGCCAGGAACCACATTTCTCACCTCAGAGGGGAACTGTTTAAATTACTCTTTGTGCCCTCACAGAATTTCCTCACCAGTGCTTCATCCCCATTCCTATCATGAATGCTGAAGGATTACAAAAAGGTGTCTTTATGTGCATCCATGAAGTAAAAGTCAATCATCATCTCCTATTCCACATCCAGAACTGTGGGCACTCGAACATAAATGTCAAAGCTCTGATACCTTGGAGGATCCAGTTTGATTATTTTTTCCCCCAGAATATTAAATAGCATAAAACTTTCTCTATTAAAACACATCCCTCCTGTTCTCACCTCCAATGTGGACATCAGCAAACAGAGTTCAACTGATTACTCATGCTGGACACTCAGACATAGCTCAGCTATAAAAATCCTGACTTCCCCCAATGTCACTAACTATGACCTCAAGCAGGGATAAATTCAATTTTCCCAGGAGCATTCACCTCTTCAAGTCCAACCTTATTTTCTGCAGCTCCTGATCACCAGCACACCAGAAGACATGGCGTGTTAAAACAATCTTTGTATGTCTTAGCAAGCTTCAGCCACTGGACAAAAAGGTTAAACATCTGCAGCTGGAATGTACTTTGTAGCTGGAGAGGTAATAACAGATGCCTTGCCAAGACATTCCTTAACTTCTGGCAACCAAAGGAATGGGCTGTGATTTGTGTGGGACAACCTTCACTGTGCATTTCCATCACTTGGTATCCCTGATCCATTGATTGGGAAGATTAAAATAAAATAAAAGTAAAGAAAAGACCTGCTGCCTGATCTGTTTAGCTGCTGTGCTCATTACATCATTTTGGAAAAACTCAAAGCTGTTCAATGATCATTTTTATGAAAGACATAAAAATTGTGGCATCAAGTTTAGTGAAACTGACAGTGAAAAAAATTGACAGAAAATACAAGAAAATTATCTTATGAGGAGGAAAATAAAGGAAACAAGCAAACCAAAAAATGTAGTTCTGTGGTGTTCAAATTTCAGAGGGGTGCACCTCCCACATCTTGTGGTTGATGATGAGAACCTGTGTCTGAAGGAAATGGGATTTTTCTGACATCTCTGCCCTGATCAGGTTCTCAGTTATCCAGGTCTGGGTACATGGCGAGGAACTTACAAGGCTAGAATTTATACATTTCTCAAAACTTCGAGGAACTTCATTTTGCTCAACATTTCTTGGCTAAATCTGATGGAATTGGCCAATGCTTTGGTGGTGCTGGGCAGCACAAACCCGCAGGCAGTTGGGTTGCACGAGGAGCCTCCTTTGCCTGGGAAATGAAACCAGAGCTGATAAATGGCTCTGGGTAAATTCCTGCCACGAATTCCCTCTGCAGCCTCCCAGCTCCCCACGGCTCGGAAACCACTCATCCCTCATCTCTCCTGATTAGATCAGCAACGTATCCAGAGATTGGGCCACGTAACACTTCTCTTCTAGCAACTAATTTAATGCTTTTTAATATATTACAGCCTCTTTTAGGTCCAAACCTTTCTATTTTGGGACTTTCAATTCAAATTTGCCTAATAGCTTTGCATAATAGTCCCTTGGTCCCAATAAATTCCTCATTTCAACTTTAATTGGTTTGTTCGTGGAGAATCACAATTTACACGAGCTGTAAGAGATCTATCACTAGCAGCTACTGAATATAAGTAATATTTGATTAAACAAAATGAGATAGTCATTTGCTTTTTTTCCCCTAGCATTTGTTAATGATATTACCAATTTCTACAAGCAGTTAAAGTATATTTACACCATAATCAATTAAATGTATTTGGAATAGATATTAAATAACATTGTGGATTCAGTGTCCTTTTAAATTTACGTTTTATCACTTTAAACATTTTAAAATGTCAGCCAATTGTTCTCCAATGCAAACTAATCAAAATTAAAGACACAGACTGGTTTTATGAGAGGTGATGTAAGCAACAAGTGGAAACATAAAAAATTAAATCATTTGAGGAGCTGTAATACTGAAGTATAAATCACCCCCAGTGATTTGAAAGTCTCAGTCCAAAGATAAAGAATTATCTAATTTTACTCAGCAGAGTTCAGCCTGAAGAGCCTGGAAATGAAAAAAGCACAGGAGTGTGGTAGAGGGAGTGGAGCTGGAGCTTGGGTAATACCAAGAAACTTCCTGGAAATATTTCTGTGAGAGAAATGGACACTCTAAACCAGCATGAAAACACCTCAACTTGAAACACTCATGGTTGGAGCAAAAGATTTTAAATTTAACTTTGAATACCCCAGGAAGCTTCCTAAATACAAGGGAAAAGGTCATGATTTTTTTTTTTTTTTTAATCATCACTGTTTCAAAGCAATTACAGTTCCTTCCTGGGTGTCTAACTCATAATTTCAAACACTTTGGTCCTCAAACTGAGAGCAAAGGATTCCATTAAATGAAAATATATAAAACAGATATTTGAAATACATGTAGAAATCATATTAGCTTGTGGTACTGACTGCTATTAATTACTGGAATATGCAGGATATTTGAATAAGAATTTCTTAAGCTTCTTTGATGTTGTTTTCCTATTAAGGCCAGAATAATGCCTATGTGAAACACAGATTTATGAGTTAAATGTATTTAGGAAAAAAACAACTTTGGCATGTTAATTTGAATTTTTTTGCTTATTCTTCTAGTTTAGCTTGAGAGTTGGCAGGGTTTTGTTTGTCCTGTAATAAAATACACTAGGAGAGGGAGTTCTATTTAGGCTAAGTCTGAATTTATGCTGATGAAGTATACGTGAGCTGTGTCACGTTTTTCAGCACCACAGAGGGATTTGGGAGCACTGAATTAGGATGGCACATTTTTGGGAGCCTGAACTGAGATGCACCAGTGACCTGGGCTGGGCTCAGCGGGAAGAAAACGCCAAGGCTGTGACAATCAGCACGCAAAACAAAGTGTAGTCAACAAGTGATGAAAAAAATAGATTAATGTGATGAGTAGGTTTAGATGGAATATTGGGCAGGAATTGTTCCCTGTGAGGGTGGGGAGGGGCTGGGCTGGAATTTCCAGAGCAGCTGTGGCTGCCCCTGGATCCCTGGCAGTGCCCAAGGTTGGATGGGGCTTGGAGCAGCCTGGGACGGGGGAAAAGTGTCCCTGCCATGGCTGGGGGTGGCACCGGCTGATCTTTAAGGTCCCTTCCAACCCATCCTGCGATTCCATGAACACCTCAAGTGCTGGGCTACAAGAGGCTCTTTGGGGCTTTGCCTTCCCGGTGACCCTGAGCCCCAGACGGTGCCGGCGGTGACACTGGGGCAGGCGATGTGTGCCACCCCCGCTGCCACGCCCCGCTGTCACGGCTCCCTTCATCACCACGGGAGCCCCGCTCCCGAGGCGGCCCTGCACCGGGGGATGCGGGCCCGAGGGGATGCGGGGATGAGGGGATGCGGGGATGAGGGGATGAGGGGATGCGGGGATGAGGGGATGCGGGGCCGAGGGGATGCGGAGCTGAGGGGATGCGGAGCTGAGGGGATGCAGGGATGAGGGCTGAGGGGATGCGGGGCTGAGGGGCTGAAGCCGGAGCTGGAGGGGCGGGCGGGGAAGCGCGGCCCGCTGCGGACGGACGCGGCGGGCACCCAATGCGCTCCGGAGGGAGGGCAGAGCCCCGCGGCCCGACCCAATGAGGCCGCGCCCGGAGCGGGACTTCCTTCGGGGATCCCGCGGCTGGGGAGCCGCGGCCGAGCGGGGACACGTCAGTGCGGGGCCGGGACCTGCCTTTGTTCCCCCCGCAGCCCCGGCCCGCAGCCCTCCCCGGCCGCAGGGGACCGGCACACGGCCGCAGGGACGCGGAGCATCCCCGGCATGAGCCCCGCTGCTGCCCGCACCGGAGAGACCGCCCCGGGCTCCGCGGCCGTGCCCAGGGGCTGAAACGCTGAGCCGGCCCCGCCTCCGCCGTCCCTCCTTCCCTTCCTCCTTCTCCTCCTCCTCCTCCTCCTGCTCCTCCCGGGGCCTCCGATGCCGCCGCCTCCCGCCCGCTGCTGAGCCGTGACGGGCGGGGGCCCTCGGGACCCCGCCGGGGACATGGGCAACGGGATGTGCTCCCGGAAACAGAAGCGGATTTTCCAGACGCTGCTGCTGCTGACCGTGGTGTTCGGGTTCCTGTACGGGGCGATGCTCTACTACGAGCTGCAGGGCCAGCTGAGGAAGGCTGAGGCCACGGCGCTCAAGTACCAGCAGCATCAGGAGTCGCTCTCGGCTCAGTTACAAGGTACTCCCTCGGCAGGAGCCTCTGCTGCCCTTCCCCAAGGCTTGCAGAACACCCTCCTCCTCCTCCTCCGCCTGTCCAAGCTCTCTCAAAGTTTTGCTCCTTCTCCCCCTTCTTTTCCTCCAGCCTGTGAGGTTGTAGGGTCTCCCCGCGTTGGGATCCCAGCCCCGCCGAGGTCAGGGTGAGGTTTTGTCGTGGATTCCTAGAGAGCTCTCGTGTCCTCTCGCTTCCACACACCCTGTAGTGACTCTCATTCCCAAAGGACTGCACATCACTTGGCAGTTCCTGGCATAAATGGGAAAGGCAGGCGTGCAGTGCAGACTGTGTCCAGTCTGGGACTTTTGTGGGCTTCTCTGTTGTCTTGCAGAGTTTTATGTTGAGCATTCGTCTGCAGCTCCTGGGCAGCATAAACCTTAAGTAGCTCCAGGATGGAGGAGAGAAGTATTCTAGTAAAGTGGTTTTAAAGGGTGATTTAAAAGCAAAGTTCAAGTAAGTTACTTGGGTAAGGCTATTCTATTACTTTTGGAATCACTTTGAATGTCTTGGCTTAAAGGTGCCACATAAACACAGATCCTTGTGTGTCTTGGTTTAAGGGTGCCGCAAATGTGGGTGTCCTGTAGTTGAAGATGAAAAGTTGGCCATATCTGACATCTGCATGCCAGGAAATCAGAAACAAAGCAGCAGGGATGTACCTGAAACATCAATGGTCTGGGATGTGAAAGACCTCAGCACCTCTCTAATTGTCAAGTGCAAGGTTATCAGGTCAGCACTGACAAAGCCCAGAGCCATCTTTCAAGTTTTCTTTCTCAAAATAGCATGAAAGAAGAACCAGAGGGATCTGCTGTGGCGGCACTAAACTTCAGGGTGATCCTCAGACATCCTTCTCTCTGTGGAAGCATCCATCAAAGCATGCCTGGCGGCACACAGTTCATGTGCAGAGAGCACTGAGTTGGGTTTGTGCTGTTAGATTCCTGCAGTGGTTTGTTCCTTCAGCGTGTTTAGTCACCAGCTAACATCATCCTTACTTAGTAGTTCAATTTCAGGCCATTTCCAGGTAATAGCAGGGAGCTCTTTGCCAGAAACCTTCATTTTAATCATAGAAAAGGTGTAAATGTTTGGCTGGCAAGGGTGTGTGTGGCAGATGGCTAAAGAGCTACTCTTGCTAGGCTGTGCATTTGCCAACAGAGGACACAGGAACATCTTGTTCTCAGGCTAAAAAGTTGGCTTTTTCTGATGCTCTGGCTTTGCCGAAGAGGAGCATGCAACAAACTTTATCCTGACACAGAGGAGAGATTCTCTGGATCAGATATGTGAGGTCTGGACTGTTGGATTGAACTTTTCATGCTTGAAACGTGATTTTGAGTAGCCATCCAAGCATGTTCATGGAAGCAGCAGGCAATTGTCAGAGCTGCATTTTCTGTAATTCTCCTCATTGTTTCAGTGTATCAATGGGAAAGGTGCAATATGGACCAGGATCTGATAACATTAATAGATTTGATGATCCATGCAATAAACTCACATGGTTCTGGGATCCATGCCAATGTATCAAGCCCATTAAGCAGGATAATTTATCTACGCCAAGTACGGTAGCAGTAAGCCCTGTTTAAAAAAATAAACACTGGCAATTAAGTCACAGAATAGAAGGAAAAGTAAAATGTAACAATAAAAAAATGGTTGTTTAAATTTTCCTGTGTTCTGGAAGTAGCTGTTACACCTGAGGGAGGGTGAGAGCCCAGAGAAATACTAAATGCAGCAGCAGCCCCTAGCTGCCCAATGTACCACTAAAGGAAAGGGAAGTTCTAGTCCTAAGCACTCCAGGGGATTTGGGAAATAAACTTTTCTTCCCTGTCTTTCTGCAGTGGCCTCCCCTGCACAATCACCCGGATTTTTGCAGTAGGAGTTTGCTGTTAAGGAGAACTCAGGGAATTCAGAGGCTGTGCCTACACCCAGCTCACCTGGAGAGACCCTGGTGATATCCAGCAGCAGCCTGTTCCTGAACCTGTCCTGTTTAGCTCTTTGTTATGGAACAACAGGAAGGGATTTTCTTTAAGCAGAGACTTGGAAACAACATAAAATGCTGACAGCAAATCCAGTTTGCAGGTGCAGGATCTGACTGCACTTTGAACTTTTGATTTTAAATCAACAATGTTCCTGTTTCCAAGTTAAAAAAAAAAAAAAAAACAAACAACAAACTATGAATATCTGAGCTATGTCTCTTGGCTGTTCAAAGATTATTCTTTGACTTTATTGCTTTATGAGAACAATAAAATTGAAGTCTTGAGCATTGGTAAAGTAATGCAGGTTATCTTTTCTGTGCTGCATAACCAGTTGCTCTGTAGATCCTGGACTAGAGATAACTTTGGGGCCTGAAATATGATGGAAACACTCTGAAATCTTTTAAAAAGAAACAAGTTAAAGGGCAAAGTTAAAGGAAAGGAGGATGCTGTAGCAACAGGGATTGATTTGTTGGTGTTCACAGTTCTCCTGGGTGATTGAATGACTTTAAAGCTGGGCAGGAAAGGATACCTTCGACTTCTATTTCCTGAGCAACCCTTTCATGGAGGCTTTTATAGGTTTGAATGTAAACTACAGAAATAAAGGGCAACTTCTAAAAGTGGTGTTTTTGAGAATGCTGAGGCTGTATTGTGGCAGGCTGGCTGTGCCCCTGGAAGTCTGACTGGAGTGAATCTCTTGGAGGACAGTGAAGTATCACCTGTTGTCTGACTTTTTGTAGGGTTTTGTTGTGACTGCTGCAGCCTACAAAGGCAGTTGCTTTCTGATTGCACACAGAGGAGCTTGGGAGTGCCCCTGTCAGGGCTTGTGAGTGAAACTTGAGTCCATTTGTGAAATGCCTGGGGTTCACAGACACTCCTGAGTTTATGGGCACAGTGGCAGTTCAGGACCTGAATGCCTTTGGTCTGCCCAAAATCTGAATCAAGCTCCTCAGCTGTAGCTCAGAGTGCAGCTCCCTTCACTTCCTTCTGTCCCCTTTACTGTATTTCATGTTTTTATGGGTTTTTTTCATCTATGTAGGCAATAACAACCTTCTTTTTGGTACTTGCCAGTTCTTCATGCCCAAATGAGCTGTTCTTTCTGTTTTTCCATGAAAAGCCAGCTGTCTGAGATTTTTATCTTTTTCATTGCCTTGTTTTGCTCAAACACAGCAGCACATGAAGGAGGCTCAATCTCCTGGGAACATGTGGGAAAATACCAAGGCAGAATGCACAGATCACTGGGAAATGGTGCAGGAAGTCTCAGAATCATTTAATACACACCTGATCTGAGGAGAGCTGCACATGGCCGTGGTTTTGGGGGGTTCTGCTCTCCCTGGTGTTCACAGCTTCAGCCACTCTGCTGAGAAGTGTTTGTGCCCCTTGGAATAAGCCCAGGGTACAAAGGAAAGGATGGCAGACCTGGGAAACACAATAACTGGGTTAGGAAGGCTGGGATCTTAAATTCACCCCTTTTAGAGGATCAGATTGCAGAAGATTTTGTAGAAGAATATCAAACTTTGGCATTTGTCTCTAACAAAGTTCTGCTGGGCATGGAGAAAGTCGAGCTGCTTTTGTAATCCACAAGGGGAATACCAGGGGCAGAATTTAGAGGTGACAGAAATTTTTTTCACTGCTGAGAAAACCTAAAGTCATTGTTATCTATAAGGTCTTTCATAGAGAAGCTGATCTTCCCAGTAAGCTGATTATTTTAAAGTCTTATTCTCTGAGCACTGTATACATTTGAAACATGGAGATAATCTTACTTAGTATTTCTTAAAGTGACAAAAGCAAAACTTGATGCTCTTTGCCTCCTTTAAAGCTGTGTCAAACTAAGTCTTGAACTATTGGCCATACAGGTGCAGGCTTCAGTAGCTAGAGCAGAACCACACTGAGAGCTGCAGGTGGGCCTGATTGTACCTGTGACTGCTGCAGGATTGAAAGTATCTACAGAGGTCTTTTTAGCCCTTGCAGCTTCTGTCTTCTCATCCTCTGGGTGTTAAGTAACCCCTGGTGTACTATTTTAATCTGTTTAATCTGTTTTAATCCCTAATCCTAATAACAGCCTACAGTTAGTGCCTCTTACTACCTTAATTTTTTCTGCTCTTCCTGTTAGAGTCTTAATGTGTCTGATGGCTTTGTGCAATCTCTGTGCAGCCTGGGACTGTCCTGTGGTCTTGGCAGCCAGCCCAGCAAGGGACTCTGGACTTGAGGGTTTTCCCTTCTGTGGACAAGGTGTGGATTTCCTCAAAGGTTTCTGGTCCAGTGCTAGAAAGCAATCTACATTTGCTGTAAAGTAAAAGTAGATTGCTCTGTGCCTGTTGTGCCAGTTGTCCTAAATCAGGGCTCCCTGAGGGGGTGACCTGCTGGGAGTTGGTCAGGTCTGTGGTAGCTTTATGTCTGTGGAATTGCACAATGCTCTGCAGCACTAGATCACAGATCTCTGTCACTTTAGTGGTTAATATTTATCATCTCTGCATGCAAACTGCACAGATGCCAGAGCTGCTCTGCCATCGCACAGTTCTGGGTGTACTTCACTATTACATTCCCTCACCTGGGAAGAACCAGCACTGCTTTTAATGGCTTGTTTTTCACATGCATCAGACAAGTAGAGCTGCATCTACTGCAGCTCCTGTGTGTTTGGTTGTTCTTCCTAAGAACAGAATCATGAGTTCCTGTTATTCCTGTGACTTTCAGGTTGCACGTAATGCTGCAGCACTTTGATAGTGTTTTGCTGCTGCCTGAGAGATCCATGGTAGCACTGTAAGAGGAGAGGTTGGTTCTGTGTGTAGTGTACTTCCCCTGAAATGGCAAATGCAGCATCCCAAATTCTGCTACCTGGTTTCCTGAGATGGAAAGCTTTGGTTTGAGCACCTGGCTGTTGTACCTCCATTCACATTTTCAATGGATATTTAATGTTCTAAATACTTAAAACACATGAAGCGCTTGAAATTGTGCAGAATTTTAGTATGGAAGAGGTATATGGTGTAATATATATTTATGTATGGATGCATTTGCATGTACATATAAGTATGTATAAACTAGATAGATCTGTGTCTGTTTTGCATCTGGAATTACCCAGCTCATAGCCCAAGTACAGAAAAGGTGCTGGAGCTCTGTTCAGGTCAGTTAACTGAGAGAAGTTTTTTTCCAGGTCTGTAGCAGAATTTCCATGTCCAGCAGCTGAATTCCGACTTAAAAGATAAATTGAGCACGTGCCCACATTGATATTTTTTCACTGCTGTAATCCATGCCCAAGTGCCCCTTCCTGGTGGACATAACAGTTCCAGGATAGATTTCTCCAGTGCTGCAGCATTCCCTCTGCACCCCAGCTGGACCCTGGCTGAGGATCACAGGGCAGACTGGAGGAATATTGAGCAGAGTGAGGTAATGGGGTGGGTTTGTTCCCTGGGTTTTGGTGTTCCCCCTCCCCAGCTTGGATCAAGACCAACATGATGCAAAAATAAATCCAAATCTGTGTTACTGATGATGATTTAAACCTCCTAAATCTTGTCAGTGATGGAGCTGAGTGGACACTTCAGAGCTGGGACTGCAAGAGGGGGAGGCAGCATGGGTTGATGGTGGTGAGTTTGCATTCTGGCTTCTTGGACAGTCATCTCCTGCCACATATTCCTGCCTGACTGAATTCCTAAGCCTTAAAAATGATGTTCCAAGCACATTGTCTCACTGGGCTGGCTGTTTGCTTGTCAGCCTGTGAGTTTGGGTGGGGCAGCTTATGAGTAAGGTTTCCACCCTCCCGGAGATTGGAGTGCCCATTATAGCTTCTCTGATGTGCTGCTGAGGATATTGCCAGCAATTTGTGGCTAACAGAGTTCACTTTGCTCCTTTTGGAATGGGATCCTTGCAGGGGAAAAGTCATTTAATCTGCCCTGCTGAAAGTCAGGTGCTGCTTTGAGGTTTGATGGTAATGAAAGCTAAATAAATCAGATTACTGGAAAAAAATGAGCTCTGCAGAACAAGTAATTAAAGCTGAATCCTTTGTTGGGTGATTTTTCTTGGTATTTTTGGGATTCAGGGGTGTGAATTTCTAGTCATGTTGGAGCCTGAGGTGAGCACTTGAGGAATTCAACCTGTTTGGATGCTGTCCTTGTTTAAGGAAGGGCCTTGTGAGCTGAATGCACTTCTGATCTTCTTGTGGTCATGTAGCACAACCCAAATCTCTTGAGATTTTCTATTTTTTTAATAAAGCAATAAAAGGAGCTGCAATTGCTCTACTTTGTCCTCTGCATTTTCTCCTTCCCCTAAGGTACCTGAAATTAGCCTGCTATCTTATTTTCCTGAGGTGACTCAAATCCCAGAGTTTGGCAGTCATTTCCAGGGCTTAATGACAGAGATGATGAGGGAAGTATGGTCTGCCTGAGCTCCCTGAGGGCAGAGTATCCATACCACCACATTCAACTAAGCCATTCTCAGTCAAAAAATGAATCACTAACTCAAACTCTTGATTTCTGGATGCAGTTTGTGCATCTATAGATTGGGCTTTTTTTTTCAAGCTGTATTTTTTTACTAATTTCTGTATATAGATATATTTATGTACATCCTGACACCATGTAGATAACAGTCATTATAGATATTGATAAAATTGAAAAAAGTGTAAAACACTTTCTTACAGAAAGAAGGCCCTTGTTTCCTGGAGCTGAGGGCTGAGCAGACCCAGAGATTCAGAGGTGATGTGAGAAGAAAACTGTTGTCTCGCCAGCTTTTATCAATGTTCATGTGTTTTTCTGCTAATTTTAGTCTAAAATCACTACGCAGATTTTGTTTAAACTATTTGCATTTATCATCACTCCAAAAAGAAAAAAAATCCTTTATCACCTACTGGTGTTTAGAAACAGCAATGCAAGGTGGGATGCTGGTCCCACCCGTGGTACCAAGGGTTGGAAGAAACCTTTTGTGGAGTGCACTGGAAATCATTTCTGGAAAACATGATCTCCTTCCTGATAAAAGTCAGGTCTGAAGCCTATCTGTGGGGGATTAAATATTTAATCGCATTTAATACCCCTTCTCCAACTTATTTTTAGCAGCAGCTATTACAGTTTACTCTTTGAACATGATAAATCCTCCTTCTGTCCCAATTTATCTTAAATCTGTTGTTTCCTAGAGGTGTTATTGACTTCTAAGAAAGGCAGTATGTGAGGCAGGGTGCAGTAAAAGGATTCTATTAAATGTAGATGTTTGCTCCAGTTTAGAAATTAATGCTCTTGTCATCCTTACAATTGAATAGAGGCCACAATGATCTCTTAGAAATACAAGTGTGTGTTTCAGGGGTAAAGTGCATTAATGTGCCAAATTCTCCAACATTTCCCATTTTTCAGAACTGAAGTGAAGGCAAAACTAGAACTGCTTACTGGAACTTTTTCGTTCAAACTTCTTTCTGGAACACTGAGCAAGTCAGAGGAACAGGTTTATTTTAATTGATAGCTGATTTTCGTTGCAAGATCTCTGATAACATGTTATGCTTTCTCTTAAAAAAAATCCCCTGAATGTAAAAATCTAGATATTAAATACAGACTTTTCAAATTATTACTACTCTGAGCAAAATAAATGATGAGGGAATTCAGTCAAAGCAGGGTTCATTTTTAAGCACAACTGCCAATGCATGGTGTGGTTTTCCAGGAGGAATTTGACATGACTGACTGTAATTAGACAAAACCATTGCTTGATCATGTGAGTAAATTACAAAGTGTAGGAGTTTGTTTGGAAGTAAAGGTAATTCTCATAGTGCACGGAGTGCCAGCTGTGGTTTGCAGAGAGCAAAGTGTGAGCAGTCCATCCCTGCCTGGATGTTCCACAATGAAGCCTCACACACAGTCAGTTTCACCTTACCTTGGTTTCTGTTTGTGTCCTTTTTGTGGAAATTCAAACCAGGAAACTTCAAGGACATAAATTATTAAATGGCTTCGATATTTTGTTTGCTATATTGTAAATATTGTGGCTTGGAGCAAGCTGGCCTAGTGGAAGTGAAGGTGTCCCTGCCCATGGCAGGGGGGTGGAACAAGCTGAGCTTTAAGGTCCCTTCCAAGCCAAACCATTCTGTGATAAATAGATATTCTTTGTAATGTTGTTTGCTTGCTCTGTATTTAAAACAGAGATTTCCTACTCTTTATTGTGGGAATACTTCCATTTTTTTCTGAGATATTTGTGGTGTCACTGGAATATCCATTTATTGCTAAACTCTCAGTTGTGTCTCTGAAATAGATGGAGCTCACACTGTGATACTGAGGCCAGCAGGGCTCATGGTGAGGAATCCTCCTGCTGCAGTTTGATAATCTGTTTCTGATAAGATTATCAGTAGTGAAATCAGTGGATCTTGTTTGAAAGCAGATTCACTGATTTAAATACAGGACTGGAAGCTTGGGGAGCAGGTCTTTTTATATCTGTATCTCCTCCCAGCATGAAATGTGTCAGAGGAGTGGTGAAATATCATCTGAGGTCAAAATTTTAATTATTGGCATTGGATTAGAGAATTTATCCTGCACACCATATTGAAGGGATTCCTCTTTGGCTCAAGGAAATGCTTTGCTCTAAACAGGAAAGCTTTTCCCATGGGTTCATATTTTAAGTGGTTCTATTTGCAGGGACAAGAATGGGGAATTAGCTATTTTTACAGCAAGTCTATGTTCTGCAGACCTTCTCAGTGTCACTAGAGAGGTGCCAGTGTGCTTTACCCCACGCTGCTGGTTCAGTTCAACTCTGCCACAGTGTGAGGGAAAACAACACTGAGTGTTGCCAAGACTACTGAAATCTGCTGGGTTTAAGTGAAAGGTATTACTCTAAGCTCAGAGTTGTGTAACAAGCAGTCACGTTGAAATTTGTAACATTTCTTGTATCATGTATATTTAAATCCCAGTGTAATCTTAATTTTCCAGGGAGCTGGAACATTTTAGACTCTGGCTCATCCTTCTGACAGACCAAATGATTAAAGTAACAAGGTCACAAAATTGCTGATAATGTAAACTAGGAAATGCTTTCTTTTAAATGTACAATGATGGTTTACTTTGCTTAATAAAAGCTTATTGCTTAGAGGTGCAGAGCAAAGATAAGAGAAGGAACCTAACTTATTAAGTAATCTCAATTTCATCACCTCCCTGACTCCTGTGTTGTAATTAACGTTCAGCACTGGTGGAAGTGGTGTAATCTGGGAAGTGCAGGGCATTCCACACCTCCCTTCTCCCTCACTTCCTTTTCTTTATGGGGAAAATCTTGAGGACATGATTTTATTGGGATGAGTTCCAGAAGTGCTCAGTGTTTCTGTGTAGAAGGTGAAAGGTCTTTTATTGATCTGTGAAGCCACCAGTTGAGTTTCTGGGCACTGTGAGTTTGTGGGTCTTTTTTCATTTGTGTAGGTTACATTCCATAGATAATTTCAACAATTAAGCTGACACCTGCAGTAATTCCAGTTTTGGAATAGTGCCTATTAGCCATTAAATTACAACATTTCCCCCCTCTTTTTTAACATTCTATTAAATACAATGTAGAAATAAAGTTCAATTATTTGTGCAAATATCAGTGCAAAATTTAAAGCTTACCTAGGAAAAATGATTTGTACATCCCAGCAGTGGGATTTTTTCAGATTCCTTATATAGGTTCCACTCCCTATTGGGGTGAACTTTTCTATAAAACCTGTTTCTCAGTGTATTTATTTCTTTCAGATTCTTGCTCAGACGTCTTATATCCAGGCTGGCAGTGAAGCAGGAGAAATTCCTGCTGTAGTAACAAGCCCTTTGTTGGGCTCTTCCTAAAGTTCCTAACTGGTGGAAGTAATTCAAATTTATGGGAGATTAACTCCAATGTGTACTTACAAAATCTGACCTGCAACCTGCTCCCCAAAGGAGCAAGTGAGAAAACGTGGGAGTTGTTCCTTGTTAATAATTATTTTTAGTCAACACCTTCAGTACGTTGCACTTTATGGACTTTTATGAGAGTGAAACATGCTAGGCCAACCAGTAACTGAACTCAAAGGGCAGAGGTGAGGGAGGAGGTTTTTCCTTGCCCTTTTTAGTCACCTGAGGGGCTGTTTTAGGACTTCTCCATCTTTCTCCCAGTATTTCAAGGATTAGCACTCAGCAGGGAGAGGAGAGGATGCACTGCCTGTGTTCAGACCCTGCAAGTGCAGGGTGAAACCCCAAGCTCAGCAGGGATTCTCTGGGCTCTGGAGGTCCCTAAACCCCAAATCCTGCCCTCTCCTGCCCCTGTGATGGGTTTGCTGTGCAGGGTTCCCCCCAGCCCCCCACACTTGTTAAAGCGCCGGGAGGAGCTGTGGAAGGTGCACTTGCAGATGGAGAAGTGGAATGGAAAATGTTCCCTCCAAATCCATTTGTGGTTTCGTGTGTTTGCCAAAACCCCTGTTCCACCCTGATTGCATGGGAGGGGAAGCCCATTATGGATTTTCATTGCTCTCCTGAGCTGCTCTGCTGCCACTGTTCCTTTTGCACAATCATTCAGCATTCACCACCTTCAGGGCCTAAATAAAACCATCACTGTAGTGCTGTGTACTTCTACCTTTTTTCTTCCCTTCTCCAAGCCTGCTGGTGACTTTTTGAATATTCATTGCCTGCTTGTTTTCTTCCGGAGGGTGTTGATATGTTGGCTCATCTTGACTGATGCCCTTGACTTTAGAAGATAAATAGCAAAGTGGAGATAGGTGCCAGGGATTGATTAGCAATCCAACTTTGGAGCTAAAACATAAACACTTGTAGATAAGGCTGCAGAATGCAAATGTTTTAAGGTGCAAGAGGAGTTTTCTGTGGCTGCCAAAATACAAATCTTTAGTTGATGCTTCTTGAAGGCTTGCATTCACCAATTTATTATTAGAAAATCAGTTTCCTAGTTTTGATGGAAAAAAATCACTCATTATTTTAATACAAATTAATAGCTCAATAAAAGAATGCAAACTGTAATTTGGGCAGTGAAAGATACTTGTGTTAAACTGAGCTTAAACACATACAATTGTACATTTTCATGAGTTTTAATTGGTATCTTTGCTGCAAACTTGGCTGTTCCAGATGGTGAGAGGTGAGGAAAGGGTAAATCGGGACTGATGTGCCACATCCCAAACCCATGTCCTAAGCACAGACTGAATGAAATCCTGCTTTACTGGCAACAAAATGGGGGAACTTTGTGCCTGAGGATGTTGGGTGTCCTAAATACACCTGGATACAACAAAGTCAGAAATGTAAACCCCATTTTGGGATGGTGTCTGCAAAGGAGTCACGAGCAGCTTGGACGAGTCATTTTTGCTGGGAGGCCGTATTGTATTCCCAGTCTTTGGAAGAATTTAGGGTGGCTCCCAGGTTCCCCGTGCCTCAGCCTGGGCAGCAGTGCCCTGCAGCAGTGCCCTGCTCCTTGGGCATCTCCCTTCTCTCCTTGTGACACTTTGTGTGCTGCCAGGAATTCCTCTGGCAGTGCAGCTGTCCTGTCTCATTTCCTTGTCTCTGTGCAAACAAGGCAGGGGAGGGTGGAATCATGGAAAATGTCCCTGCATTCCTGAGAAGCAGAGAGGGTTTGGTAGCTCCACCACAGCTGGCTGCCTCCAGAAACAAATCCCTCACCTGGTTATCACATTCCATGTTTAGCAATGCAAATAATCCCGGATTTGGGATCGATGAAGGGTGCAGAAAGGGAAAAAGTTACTGACACAAGGGTTACAAACAGCCCTTTATCCCATGACCTCATTCCACTTGCATTTTCCTGGTGCATCCTGTGCCAACACTCCCTGGGTGTGTTGGGGTGGATGGTGAGGTTTGTGTATGTTACTTTTTAAATGAATTGTGTGCAAAATTTCTCTTTCCAGTTGTGTATGAGCACCGGTCAAGATTAGAAAAGTCATTGCAAAAGGAAAGGCTGGAACATAAGAAAGCAAAAGAAGGTAAAAATGTACTTCTCACTTTGACATTTAACTTGATTATAGTAGAAAGTAATTTCAAATGTTTTTTCTTCTTTTAAAATCAGTTGGGTTATATACAAGCAATATATTAGGATCTACTTGGCAGAGCTGTGCTGCTCTTTCTAGTAGTTCTTTTTATTTAATCTTTTTTAACCAGATCTTTTTAAAAGCAATCATCTTTTTAATCCTATTTACAGATGACTGCCATATGAATTAGTATGCACGGAGTGCACATATGTTTGTATCCATGTACATAAAAAACCCAACACGTTTGTGGGGTATGGGCACATGTAAATCCTGTCCTGGCATGCCAGGAATTCAAAACTTGTACCAAAACCACGGGATCTTTTCCTGCATTCCATCAACTGGAAATTAAACTTGGAATCAGTACATTTACATGTGCTTTAGGGTGAGCATATGCTTATACACCTTTTGCTAATTAAAACTGAATTCTAGGTGTGTGTGAAGCAAACACAAATTGTATTTCTTACACCTCTGTGGAAGTTCAGCAGGATTCAATCCTCTGAGTTTCCTCAGCCTCTAAATTCACTGCAATTTTCAGGGTAGAGCCTCTGTTCTTTCTAGAACTGTTGCTGAATTAAAAATATGAACTTCAGCAAAGCTGACAGGGATAAGGAATGATTCTCCCTGTGCAGGTCTCGGTGGGTTTCTGGTGCCATCTAGTGTAGAATGGTCCTGCTGCTACCCGAGAGGGAGGCACCTTTTCAAACCCTGGAAAGAGAGAGGTCGAGAAATAAATGAGGAAATGGGTTGTTATTTCCAAGAATACACCGTTTATAAATGCCCTTTTTCTTTTGAATGATGCTCCTGGGCTGCTGCTGAGAGAGTTCATATATCAGATTTAATTACCCATCTGTAGATTTGAGCCTGAACTCTGCATCTCTCACTGTGGTATGAAACCTTTGAGTGAAAATACTTTATGAAACTTTTTAAAGTTTGTGCATTTAAAAATTTGTGCATTTTGTCAAATTTTCTATAGGTTTTCTTTTTTTTTTTTTTAAGATCCTTTGAAAAATGTTTCTGCATGAATATTCAGCCCTTAAGATAATTTATGTACTCAACAGTCAAGTTATTCAAGCACAGATTCTTATCTTCCTGGTGCTTTTTTTCTTCATCAGTACTTTCCCTTTTATGTTGCAGATTTTCTTGTTTATAAACTAGAAGCACAGGAAACACTAAATAAAGGAAGGGTAAGTCATCATTCCTAGTACAAGTTTTTAATAGCTGATGCTATTTGAGTTGCAAGGAAAAGGAAATACTTTGCAATTATGACTGTTCAAAGGAAGAGATCTTGCAAAATACTAATTGAAAGAGCTCTCACTTATCCCAGTTCTACTCTGCATTCATAAGTGTTCTCCAATTCCTAATTATTTGAGCTATAGTGGGAGATACTAATACCTCTCCAGAAAATTAATTTAGAAAATAATCCCCTGTTTATATTTTGGTAGTTCAAACGTAATGTTGTTTAATTTAAGGGGAAAGGGGAATAAGAAGGTGTTAGAAATCTTTTTGTAGCTTAGCCCCCAGGGAAAAGAGCAGTGACAGCTTTCTAACACATGGGCTTTGAACTGGAAAGTATGAAAACATCAAGAAACTTTATTTTCTATACCAAGTGCCAGAAGGAAAGCTCTGTCTGGCAGAGAACCCAGAGACCTGTAGAGAACTCCTTATAAAGCAAGTAAATTAGGATTTTATGGCTATTTCATACTGAAACTGGGGAGCAGTTTGGGAGCTGGGGAGCAGGAGTTAAAATAGATTGTTGCTGCAGTAGGTGCAGAGTGTGGGAGCTTGCTGTGCTCCAGAGCCAGGGGAGAGATGGGTTTGTGTCCTGGGGACAGCATCCCTGGCTGGTGGCTCCAGCAGCTGCTTGTGCAGAGCTCAGGGGGTTTCACACCAGTGCTTCTGTTTTCCAGCAAGACTCCAACAGCAGATACAGCGCTCTGAGCGTGCAGCACCAGATGCTGAAGGTGGGTGACTGGGACAGCAGAGCACCTGTGGGACTGGTTGTGCTGGGAACTCACAGCCTGCCTGGCTTCTGGCATCACTGCAGTGTCAGGGTGTGGGCACTGCCTTCCTCTCACTTGTAAAAGATGGTTTCCTGCAGTTTTTTCCTAGTCAGGCTTTCCAGTGGGTAATTTAATCTTATCAGATGCAATTACTTGTCAGGAATGCTGACTTACCAGCCCTCATGTAGTTTGGCACGTAGGGATTTTTTGAGACACATTCAGCAGCTCCCAGGGGGACAGGGCAGCTCTGGGGTGAGGTGACACAGCCCTGGAACACGAGCCTGCTCATCACAGAGATCATTTTGTGTTCAGTAGGAGCTGCAACGTGCATGCTTTGAATAATAACCTTCCTGTTATGAATGCTTCCTATTCATCTGCACTTACTAAACAAATTGCCAAAGACAATATTAGCCAGATCTGCAGATACAGAGCTCTTCCAGTGTCCCAACTTGGTATTTGCAGAGTCAACACGAAGAACTAAAGAAACAGCACGCTGACCTTGAGGAAGATCACCGAAAACAGGGAGAGGAGTTTAGCAGGACATTCAGTGATCACAAGGAGAGATACCTACAGCTGCAGCAGGAAAAGGAGCAGGAGATCTCCAAGCTGAAGGGTAAATTTAACCTGTGTCTGGCTGCCCACATTCAGCTGGGTGTTTGGCATTGTGTTTTGTGTGCTGTGAGAAAGGCATTTTCTCTGTTCTCACTCACAGGTCATTCATGCATCTTCTGCCTCCTGACAAGTTATACTGATGATTGTCTGAGGCCTCTCTCTGGGTCCTGTTCATATGTGCTCTGTTTTTCTGTCTGGGTGACAGGAACAGCAAAAACCCAGCACTTACAAGTCTGTCAAGTGTCAGAGGTTGTTGAGTCAGTCTTTAATTTTTAATTCTAAGACCAGTATAAACTGGAAAAAAAAAAAATCCTCTTCTTTGTTGTAACTGAAAGGCAATCTAAGAATATTTGCCATGGCTAGCAGAGATGTAATCCTGCCTCTTTCTGAAGTGACTTTATTTACATTTTATACCTCCTTTTTCCCTGTATGTACCAGCTCCTCTGGAGCACGTTGCACCTGTACACTTGGCTGATGAATTCAGTTTTCACTCTTGGTATCCAATTTCCTGTTGGAGATTCTGGGCGGTTTTCAGGCAGTTCCACTGAACAAAAGGATGGGGCTGTGTCCATCAGAGCCTTCTCTACCACCTGTCCCTAACACAGGGATTGGTTCTGGAGCAGCTTTGTCTGTGCTCCAGGCAGAGGTTGTTTGTTGGCTCCACGTCAACATTGTGTAAAAAATGGGAATAGAAGCCTCTGTCCCTGATCCCAGAAGCTTTTGGAGCCATCTGGGCATCCCTTCCAAAGGAATGGCTGGGTCCTGGGACAGAAAATTCTCACTTGCCAGGTGTTATGTGGGGAGAGACAGGAGGGTGCCTTCCTGTCTGCCTTTCCAGGATTCAGATTCCCATAGGGAATTTTGCCATCTGCAGCACCCAGCAGGAGCAGTGATGCAGAATTCCAGGTGCAGGCTGGGTGCACTGATAGAAAATATCACCAAATGTTACAATTTTCTGCTTGAAAATGGAAAGCTTTTAATAGGGCTGGGGAGAGAGGCAAGAAAAACAAACCATTCAATTATTCTACCTAATTTTTATTACAGCACTCCTGTGGGATTTTATGTATTTTATGTGTTATAGTCTTAATTTTGGTGCTTAGCCTGGTGTTACAAATCCAGCTAGGTTTAAACTCTGTATTTCTTCTCATTTCTTTTCAACAGAATCCCTGTATAACTTACGGGAGGAGAATAGGCAGCTGAGAAAAGCTCACCAAGACATTCACACCCAGCTGCAGGATGTCAAGGTAGGCTTTGCTCTGAGGAGAACTTTCAAGATCATTAGGAAGAAAATTTCCGAAGTTTTCCCAAGCCCAAAGCAGGCTGAGCACTTGTAGTTTCTGTTATGTGGAAAAAAGGAGAGGAATAGGCTGAACTAGATTTGTCTTTGCCACTTGCACTTCAGGTATATGCCCATAAAACAGAAAAAAAAAAAAAAAAAAAAAAAGTATTTAGTATGGAAGTCAGCATTTGGTTTTACAAGTTAAAAATTGTGTTTTGGTAAAACTCAATGCCTAAATGCCTAATGTTTTCCAGCTCTGTTTTTTTAAATGTTCATCAACATCTACCCCTACTTTTAACTTCATTTTAGTTACACAAATCCTGGCCTCCAAATTGCCTTCCCTGGTGTGCTTACTTCCTCTGCCTGTTTAATATGCATTCCATGTGAAAAAAATAAGTGCTTCATTCCAGCTAAGGATTTTCTTTTCAAAATAAATTATCTTCCTAGTTCAACCTCCCCCCAGCCTCCCTAACTGATCTTTAGAATGAACTTTATGTGAAACGTGTGATGTTCTTCTTTTTGTGTAGCAACAGCATAAGAACTTGCTGTCCCAGCACAACGAGCTTGTGGTGACATTGGAAGACCACAAGAGTGCACTAGCTGCTGCTCAGGTCAGAAGGAAAGCAGCTCCTGCCAGCTCTCAGCTTCCCAAATCTCTGTCTCTGCAGTCTCTCCTGGCCGGGCTGGCTGCAGGGTGCTGCATGTGCCCTTGGCATGGGGATCCCAGCAGCTGCATGGCATGCAGGGGCTGCTCCCCAGGGCCTGCAGCAGCTCCCAGGGGGGCAGAGCAGGCTGTGGGACAGCCCAGCAGTGCATGTGCTCCTGAGGAAGGAGTCTCTGCTTCCCTGGGAGCTGTCAGTGCCTTTCTGTCTCTGTCCTCTCTGCTGGAGCTACTGTGAGCATCCTGCACTCTGACCTTCACCTTTATCTCTGGAGCAAAACCTCTTCTTGGGTGTGACTGCACAGGGTGTGAGGCTTTCATGGACTTCCAGAGTGGTCTGGAAAAAGCTCATCCTGTGCCACTCCCTGCCAAGGACAGGGACACTCTCCACTATCCCAGGCTGCTCCAAGCCCCATCCAGCCTGGCCTTGGACACTCCCAGGGATCCAGCTGCTCTGGGCAGTACAGATCAGTGCAGCAGCAGCAGAACAGAGATTGTGTATGGAGATGTGTAAACTCCAGGTGGATCTCAAATTAGCTTTTAGAAGAGCCAGCTGCATTAAGTTTCTTAAATGTCATTTTCAAGTGAACTATCCATGAAGAACAAACTGTTGCAGGCTCAGTCAGCTGGGCCAGTACAAGCTGTGGAGGCCACAGGGAATCTGGAAGTGGGAGTGATGTTGCAGCAGAAGAAGACTTTTGGTGAAAGATCAGAGGGAAAGGCAATGAGGCAGTGTGAAGTTATTTTTATTCCTGACTGATTTTATTCATTCAGGCATTTTCACAGTCTAAAAAATCATTAGCAGCATTTAAAACATTGAATCTTTTTTTTTTTTTTTCCCCAGTTCTGCTTGTTGTGCCTGTCAATATGTGTAGATACTCAAAAACTAGGGAAAGATCAGGAAGGTCCCTCTTAGACTGAATATCTGAGGAATCATAATCTGCAGTACTAAAGCACACTGGCAGCTAATCTTGAGCTGGCCAGGTTTGCTGTGTGGTGTGTGCTGATAACATCTGAAATTCCACAAGGCCACGTGGAGGGGCTGATTTAAGGTTCACCAAACCCAAAGGGAAGCTCCCCACACTCCTGGCTTTGATTCAGTTCTTTAATTAGAAAGCCTGTGTCACACAAAGCCCCTCTGTCTGCAGTCAGGGTGTGACATTTGTCCTGTGGGGGCCCTCCAGGGAAGGGTCTTGCACATGCCTTGAAAACAGAGGGTATTTCACACTTTGGTGTAGTTTCTCCTGCAAACCAGCTGCAGAAAGTCCCCAAGGGATTCTTTGCCAGCTCCATAAATGATCCCTCTGTTTCTAGGTGTATTCTAGGCATTGAACACCAATAGTCAATACTGCACTAACCTGAATCTTGAAAGCATTTTAGTCTTTGTGCCTTTCCTCAGCCAAACAGATAAATTCTATATGTTAATAACCCCTGTTTTCTGCCAGTATCAGCACCTTTTAAGCTGTGGCCTCGAATCAGAATGTTCAGTTTAGTGACTCTGCAGTAGAACAGAGTACTTGAATCCTAGTGTGCGTGGGCACTGTTTAAATATCATGGAATGGTTTGGATTGCAAGGAGCCTTAAAGCTCATCTAATTCCCTGTCCCATGGGCAGGGACACCTTCCACTATCCCAGGTCACTCCCAGCCCTGTCCAGCCTGGCCTCGGGCACTTCCAGGGGTGGGGACTCCACAGCCTCTCTGGGCAATCTGTGCCAGGGCCTCAACATGTTTACAGTAAAGAATTTACTCCAAATATCAAATCTAAACCTTCCCTTCTTCAGCTTAAGGCCTCTGCCCCTTGTCCTGTCCCTCCATCCCTTATCCCCAGCCCCTCTGCAGCTCTCCTGGAGCCCCTTTAGCCCTGCCAGGGGCTCTGGGCTCTCCCTGGAGCCTTCTCCTCTCCAGGTGAGCACCCCCAGCTCTCCCAGCCTGGCTCCAGAGCAGAGGGGCTCCAGCCCTTGGAGCTTCTCCATGACCTCCCCTGGCCTCATTCCAACATATCCCAGTGTGTTCATCCCTCAGCATGGTCACCAAGTGGTGACCAAAAAAAAAAAAAAATCAGACACCTGAGTATTAGTTTTATGTTCAGTAAATACTCCTTTTTCCTCTGAAGTTTGTCCTCTGCAGCAGTCAATCAGGGAGCAGAGGCATCCCCCTGGACTGACAGGAGTAATCTCTGTGCACTCTGCTTTCCCTTCAGGCCATTCTGTTTTAGGGGTCCATAGGTTTGTGGAGGTTCTTAAACACACCCACACCTCCCCTGGAGCAGCAGGGAAAGTCTCTGGTGTGGCACCTGTTGTGTGTGCAGCTGGTCAGCTTTTACATACCCTGTCCACCCAAAAAATCCACTTTAATTGGAAATCTTCCTGCTGCAGAGCCAGGGATTGGGGTACCAACCCTGCTGGATTTTCTTTAAAGCTTCCTGATCCTGTCCAAAGTTAAACAGAAAATCAAATTCCAACATTCCACTGTTGCATTTCAGGAAGCCTTTAGAAATTTACATTTTCCTTCTACTTCTTTTTTTCCCTTATGTTTTTCCCCTTGCTTTTCACCACTGTGACTTTCTTTGCCTCAGTTCCGTATGTTGGCTGTTGTCTTGTCTAACACCTGTCTAAATGTTGAGGACTTGGCATTTCCATGACACATGGATGTACTTTAAAACTTCTGTTTCTGAAAGAACTGCACTTCTTTCTACCAGCAAAGGAGAAGTTGTGGTGCTCTCAACTTCCCTCGCTTTGGTCTGCCAGGAAAGCTGCATCATCCCCTTCTGACACTTCTCCTGCTTGGCATGAATAAAACAACTCCTCTTCTTTGTCCCACAGAGATGTTTTTGATACACTTTATATGCATGTGCACTTTGAAAAGATCCTGATGGATCAGTGTCATCTAATGTTTGGAGGAAAAAATTGTATTTTAAAAGCTCCCATCTCTTCTGTTCCCTGGAATATCAAGTTTTCTACCACGTTTCCTGCCAAAGACTTCACTCCAAGGTGACTACATTTGATTATGAAATTAATTTGGACACACTGTAATTAACATGTTGGCTTTAGACTCAGGTGGAGGAATACAAACAGCTGAAGGACACCCTCAAAAAAATCCCAAGTTTCCAAGATCCGGAGAAGGTGGAAGGAGGGAATGAGCAGCCCGAGGTGCGGGGCCCGTCCCCCCACAGCCGCCCCCCGGAGCAGCAGCAGGAGGTAAAAGTGATCAGAAACTTCAGACCCCCCCAGGAATGGTTCTGATTCAGCCAAATGTCTCTGAGGAGTGTGTGTTTGACTCTGCTCCATTGTCAGTTCTGGAGGAACGCGGTGAGGAATGGTTTAATTGTTGAGTAGTAAGAAAATCTGTTCATGATGATCGTTTCTCACGTGACTAGTCCAGGTTTAAGTGTATTTATGACAGCTGTTTTAAGAAGTTGCTCAAAATCTAATTTTTTTTTAATAAGAAGTAAAATTTTAGCTATCTCAAGTGTTACAGAAAGCTTTTAGAAGTTCTGAAGAAACCTTTATAAGTTTCCATGGCACATTGAAGTCAGTGTATTTAAAATTGGCACACCAAGGCTCAAGCAGAAAACGTGTAATCTAGAAGTTATGAAAAACCAGTTGTGATTTTGTTTTACAAGAATCTTTGGCCAGCAGGGCCTACAAGAAATAAAAATCATAGAATCACTCAGGTTGGAAAATAACTTTAAGATTTTTGAGTCCAGCTGTGAACCCAGTTCTGCCAAAGCCAGCGCTAAACTGTCTCTCTAAAACACAAAGCTGACTTTTCGGAATTGTAGGAGTTTTTATTGCACTTCAGCTAAAATGAGGCTTGGCTTTGTGGTGGCACTGTACAACACCTTGTGTAGCTGTGCAACCACAAAGCAGGGAATGACCCTGTTTGGCAGGAGGAGCTCATTCCAAACCAGGCATTTGGCCCTCCTGACAACAGCTCCAGACTGGGATAAGGGATCCAAGCCTGTCCTTGGCTCTCTTCAGGCTGAAATCCATAAATGTGTTGTACACACACAATCCTGCGTCTGTTTTGCAGAACAAGAAGCCAAGGGAGAGGGAAGAAATAAATAACCAGGAACAGGACAGGGCTGAGCCTTCCCACGTGCAGGGAAGGGCTCACGAGGGCCAGAATGCCAAGGAGCTGAACATCCAGGAGCAGCAAGAAGCTGGAGAGGATGAGGAGCAGCAGGCAGAGCAGATGGAAGAAGAACGCAAAAAGGAGCTTGAAGAGGAAGAAATGGAGCAGGCAGGACAGCCTGAGCACCTGGAGGAGGAGCAGGACCAAGTCCCAGAAGAGCATGAGTGGAAAAGGCAGGAACAAAAGGAAGAGGAAACCAACATGCTGGGGGATCACCTGCAGTCAGAGGTAGGGAGCTCTTTTTAAGTGATGAAATCTGCTGTTTAGGTGGAGGCTTCTCTTATTGCTGTTGGCCTGGTATTGCAGTCACCTGTTTCTAGAGAAAGTAAAGCTTTTATAGAGAGTTTGGGATTCAGAGCACTCACTGGCTTTTAGATAAAATTACTGTCATATTTATAGAAAATTAGGGATTCAAAGCACTTGGATGCAGTAGGATTCAGGCTCAACTTGAGCACACTTGTACTGCAGTGCTGGCCAGATCTTAATGAACATTAATTCTGCTGCTAAAAAGCAACAGATGGAAAAACAGAAAAAGAGCAGCAGACTGAATCCTGTCTCCCACTTTAAACCTGAGGCCTGTGGTAGCTGATGAAGAACTCAGCAGGTGAGAGGGAGGCTGGGATGGAGAACTGCTCTGCTTTGGTAACTTGATGCATCTCAGCAAACTGCTGAGTGTTTCCTTATCAGAGGTACCTGCCTTCTGCAAACACACTGCCAGCTCACTGCTCACTGTTGTTTGACAGGAAATTTTGACTGCCAGACAAACATGACTAAAATAGCCAGGGGAAATCAGTGTGCAGCTCTAAATAAAACCAGCAAATCCTGGATTTACATCCTAGATTGGATCTGCAGTGGGAAGTGTATTTCACTGGTCTCCCTTTAGGCTTTGTAAACATTTTCTGTCCTGGCAGATTAATTATGTCACTCTGGTGAAATGAGAAGCTGTTGCTGAAGAGGTGCAGAGGGTCAGAACAGCAGTAATGGGTTAAGCTGTGAAACTGGAGTTAGTCTAAGTTATTGCTGAGTATAAAAAAATGTGCAGAGTCTCACTTAAGGATAAAAGCAGCTCCCCCTGAGATTACCACTTAAATCAGTGGAAACCTTTGCTGTCTCATCAGTCATCAAAACCTCCTTTTACCATGTAATGTGTTGGGAGGTTTATTATTATTTATAGGAAAAGCATGGCTTTCCTTAGCTCCTTTCTTCCCTGTGTACTCCACAAACACCCCAACACCTCCAGTCTGTGTTCCACAAAATGTTTTGACTTCGAGCAGGGACACAAAAACTTAAAAATCACTTTGCTGTGATTGCACGGAGCTTGTTTTTCCCTCTGGACAGGTTTCTCCCTGCGTGTTTCTGATCACTGAGAGGATGATTAATCTGTGATTGACACATTTCTGTGACAGGTAATGCCAACAGAGAGACAGAAAGCAGCTTATGAGCAGCAGCTGGAGCAGCAGCATCTTGGAGCCCAGAGAGCAGAGGAGGCCAAGCAGCTCCGGCAGCAGCAGGAGTCCCTGCACCAGCAGAGGCTGCGAGGGCAGCTCCTGAGGCAGCAGCAGCTCCAGGAAAGAGAGCTGCAGCTGCAGAGACAGGCAGAGCAAGAGGAGAAACTGCACAGAAACAGCCTCAGGTTCAGCTCTGCCTCATGCATTCGTTGTGCTGTGGGTTTTATGTTGTCAGCTTTCTTCTGCTCCCTTGTCCCTGAGGGCAGATTTCCAGGGGGTCCTGTTGGCAAGTTCCTTGAGGAGCTGGAGGTTTGTTCCCTGAAATTCAGAGTCCTGGCTTTGCTCTGTGCCTGACTCATGTCCATCAGGACTGCAGGCTCCACATGCAGAGACACACAACACAAAGTCAGTGTAGCAGCACAAGGAAGTCTCTGTTCTATCAAGCATTTTTCAGGAAAGGTGATGTGAGAAAATATCAGACAATAGAGCATGAAACTGGGGCCTGCTCTGGCAGCTGCTGAGAGAGGCAGAGCTGCAGGTGGGGGGTTTGTTTATTAAATCAGCTAACACACTTCTGAAGCTGAAATGATGCTTGGCTTTTAATGTTCTCAGCCAACAGGCTCATTATGATAACATGGACCAGGACATTGTACAAGGGGAGGAAGAGCAAGGTATCCAGGAAGAGGAAGGAGGTAAGAGAGAATTTCTGTCCCTGCCATGCTCACAGGCTCCCTGTGTACTGCCTTGCATGGGGACTTTAATATTCATTTCATATCCAGATTGGATTCAAGTGAAACATAAACTCGCAATTTAAAACCAGAAGCTCAAATGACCATGGCTGAACTGACTGAGTGAAATAGAGGAATTACCAAAGATCATATCCACATTCCTGAAAGGAAAAGTCTCCTTTTGACTGAGCTGTTATTACCAGGCTCTGTGGATCTTGGTTATGTTCCTGGCTTTGCCTATGGGTTTGTTTGATTTCTTTAAATTTCAGAATCATGGAATTGTTTGTTTGGGTTGGAAGGCACTCATCTCATTCCACGCCCCTGCCATGGACAGGGACACCTTCCACTAGCCCAGGTTGTTCAATGTCCCATCCAGCCTGGCCTGATCTTTAAATTTCTATCTCCTATTAGGAGTAAATCAGTTCTGTGAGCATTATCTGTTTATGTAGAGTCTGCCCACTGCCAAAAGCACTTGTGGAACCTTATCTGTAGGAGACTCTTAGAGGGATAACTAAAAACTGCTGTAGACCAATAATCACCTAAAAAATTCCACAGCTTATGAACACGACAACCAGCACCAGGATGAAGGTGAGGATGATGATCAGAATAATGCAAATGAGCAGCAAGGAGCAGAACATCAGGCAGAAAATCAGCAGGCTGATGAATCAGTAAGTATGAATTAAGATGCTGAGGGTTGCAGTGTTACTGAAGTGAGAACCCACAGGTCTCGTCTGACATAATTGCACCTTATAGAAACGAGATAAGCAGAGGTCTGCTAGGAAGACAGGCTTGACAGTTGAAAACAACATCTAAAATCTTTTTAAAGGTGACCTTACTCATTTGGGAAGAAATAAAAGGAAAAAGCTTCCTTGTTGGAAGCAAGGTGTTTATTTCCACGTTCCTTTGATCTGTGCTTTTGGTGGAATAAAGGATTTGGTCTTAGCTGGGGCTTGAACAGGTACATTTGGCTTCAAAAAACACCAGCAGTGCCCAGTCAAAGTGAGAGGGATGGTATTTTTCATGCTGTCATTAATTAAAGGCCAGCTCAAGAGCCACTGTAGCCAGCTGGAGTCAGTGCAGAGGTGTGAGGTGCTGACAGAGGATGTAGGTCAGCGCTGAAGTGCGCCCTGACATGGACTGCACAGAGATCTGGGGCAGGAGAATCACCCTGTGCCTTCCCCCAAACTCCAGCTTACCTGGTGCTGTCAGCATCAAGTGCATCTTCCTTACTCCTCTCTCATTCAGCAAATTAGGATGTACAGTGAATATTTCTAAGGGATCCTTAACTTGTTGTCTATAAAGATAGAAAACTGCTTTTATTGAATGATAAGCAGAAAATGCTCCTTTTTTTGCATGGCAAAGGTGAAAAGTGTTTTGTTTTCTTGTAGACATAGCCAAGGTCAACAGAGCAGGACAGGCTGATACTGAATGATGCCATCAGCTCTGTGGAGCTGTGAGCATTAAACTCTTATCTTTGTTCACCTGGCTTTATCAGGCACTGTCAGCTAGTCTGTAAACACGAGTTGTTCAGCAGCCTCTGGGACAGAAGTGCTCAGATCCTGTGGGTTTCAGCAGACAGGCACCTGCCCCTCTCCCTGCTCACTGCTGAGGTGCCTCAGTGACCCCTGACCCCTGCAGAGATTCCAGCTGTGCCAGTGGGGATGGAGCTGGCTCTGACAGCCCCTGCTGCTGTTCTTTCAAGGGAAATGCAACTGGGCCATGAGCTGAGAGTATTTAACACCCACTCCTGTGAATTACAGAAAGCAGCCATGGAAGATGTGAATCCTGCTGATGACCCCAATAATCAGGGAGAAGATGAATTTGAAGAAGCTGAGCAAGAGAGAGAAGAAAACCTGCCTGATGAAAATGAAAAGCACAAGGAAACGGGTCAGAAACAAGGACATCCAGGAATGGAGGACCACTTGGTGGTGGGTAAAGGCAGGAGAGGCACCTCTGGGGCTCTTTTAGGAGGTTAAAGCTGCACATTTCAACTGTGTTGGAGCTGTAAACTCCTCCAGGCAGAGAGAGTCTGAATTTTTATGGCATTGGTCTTCAGTGGAGTGAATATTCCATTGTCTTTCTGCTTAGTATGGAAAGCCCTGTTTTATTCTGTGAAGTGATTTTTCTTATATTCATCCTGCTATTTTTTAATTGAGGGCAATTTTAAATCACAGACCTGGGCTCTCACTGCTGCTAATGAACGCCCTAAAACTTCTCCTGCCATTATTGTTACTTTAGCTTTACAGAGAGCTTTAGTTCCAGAACAAGAAGCTTTAATCTTCAGCCCTCTGGTTATTAGGCAAGCTCATAGAACTGAATTTTTATGTGATCTCTGTGCAGATGGCAGGAAATCCTGACCAGCAGGAGGATAATGTGGATGAACAATACCAGGAAGAGGGAGAAGAGGAGGTAAGAACACAGACCCAAGGCAGGTGTAGGCTCAGGCAGCAGAGCACAGCTCCATGGACACAACCTCGGTGTCTTTTAGAACTGCAGGATGGACCCAAATCTCTTTGTCTGACTTCAGCAAACCTGGGAAGTCTTTGCCATTACTCTGCTGTCCCCTTCTGGATACACTCTGGGTTACTCATGCTCCTGTGCTGCAATCCATTAGTCTTCCATGCCACACAGCATTAATTGTGCAATAATTGAAAAGATTAAACCTTTCACAACACAAGGAAAATTTCCTGGAAGCCTCAAGGTCACAGAAAACCTCATTAATCTCTAATCACACACTGCAGTTCTGAGCAAACTGCTTCCTTGGCCATTTACTTACTCTTTAGCTCTGACTTTGATTTATCTGTGCTCCTCCTGAGCAATCCAGGCTGCAGTTCATGGAGCTGCTCAGGAAGCTGACAGCACACGGAGCTGGAGGAGAGAGGGAGGGCAGGGACTCTCCTTCTTGTCAGACTCATTGTGCAGGCCCCACCCTGAGCCACCCCACAGCCCCTTGCTAGCACCTGATTAATTCCAACTTCTGCTTCCCACAAAATCCCTTTCAAAAAAAGCCCTGGAATTGGCTGCTGTCACTCCCTCACGGGGAGCTCTTTGGATTAGCTGGGATGCACTTAGCACTCACCAGTGCAAAATGCTGCTGCTCACATCCAAGCAGGCCTCTGGGAGCTGGGCAGAGCTGCCCTTTGGCAGCTGCTCTTTGGCTTCCAGGCAGCAATTTATACTCATCTCATAAAGGATGTGCCCACTGTGCTGCCTGGAAGCAGGGAAGAGGGAGCAGGGGTTGAGTGAGCAATTAAGAGAGAAAGGAGATGCTGCAATGAGGATCACTTTCCTTAGTGGGTGAACTCAGATATTATCCACTGCTGTTCAGATCTTTCCCAAAGTGATCCTGCTGTGATGGATGCCTCTGACCCAGCTCACAGGACACTCTTTGGAGCAGACAAGCACAGCAGCACTTCCCAAAAGGAAATCAAGTTTACTTCAAAACATTCCTCTTCCAAATTTGCACCTAACATGGGAAGTGGGGCACGGAATGGAGGGAGAGTGCTGGCAGAACAGAAAGGAATGAGAGATCTAAAAGCTGAATATCAGGGACACAGATTCAGCATGACCTGCTCTCTCCAAGGAGAGCGCTGGAAGAGATTGTGAGAATTGTATTTAAAAGTTAGGTGCTCTCAGAGGAAGTGAGTTTCCTGAGTGTTGGGTGGTTATGGTTCATTTAATCCTCCTTTAACCTCTCCCTGCTCTTTTCTCCCTTCTTTAGAATCTTAGTTCTGTAAAAATATCACTGTGAAATGTTCCCAGTTGTGCCACAGGCCACTCTCTGAAAGGCAATTAAACCCTACAGAACATCTCCTGTGCTTTGCAGGTGCAGGAAGATCTGACTGAGGAGAAGAAGCGAGAGCTGGAGCACAATGCTGAGGAGCCCTATGGGGAAAACGAGGAAAATGTGAGTCCTGTGCAAGCCCAGGGGTCAGGGCCAGATCAAACCCTGACCACAGCTGGTCGTGGCACAGGGATGGGACATAATAACTGTTCTGCCTTGCTTTGGATCATACAGCTGAACATTTCATGCTGTCTCAGCTTCCTTTAGCTCACCCTTCCATCTCTTTGTCAATTCTTGCTCCCTGGAGCCTTTGTAAAACCTTTTTTTCCTTCTGTTTCTGCCCATCAGCTCTCACAACTCCAGCTGAAAATCATTTCATTGCCCTAAAATAAGCTATAAGAAAACTGGCACTGAATCTGTTGTAAGTTTTTGTTTTGTTTTGTTTTCCCCACTCAGGCAGATGAAAAGACTAACAGAGGGACAGAGCAAGAAATGCAAGAAGACAACAACCAGAAAGAAATTCATGAAGAAAATTATGAGGAGGAAGAGGAGGAGGAGGAGGAGGAAGGCAGAGCTGTTGCAGCAAAAACTCGCAGACGAGGAGAGATGTAACTCCTCCCTTCATTTTTCTTTTTCCAGTACACAAATTCCTGTTGTGTTTTTTTTTTCTTTAAACCAACTTTTTTTTAGGGTATTTAATTTCAAAAAAAAAAAAAAAAAAGCTTGTGTTTGTCCACTTTTTACTTTTCTATTAGGTGCTGTCCTGTGTTTATATGAATACAGTATTTTGATACTCTAAATTAGGATTTCTTTTTTATCCAGGCTGTACATAACCAGACATCCTCTAGGTTGAATTTTTTGTAACTCTGGGCACGGTTCATAGAGGCCATTTTGGAAACACTTTCACCTTGTCCAGACCTGCCAGAATGTTTGGTGTCACATCAGGTGCACTCAACACTGAAGGAATATTCCTAGTGCCTAAATCCAGGTGACCTCAGTCACTCCAGCTCGTTGTCTTCCATGGATTTATTCTGACCAAGGGCTGCTTATTCCTTGTAACCTCACAAAGTCAGGCATGGGCCGAGTCCTTTGCATGACCAGGCCTTTTCTAGGTGCAGAACAGTTATGAAATATGCAAATTTTACAAGCCTTCAGAATGCAGCCAAGTTACCAGCTGTTAATTTTGGCAGCTGTTTAGATACGGTTCAATTATGCATTTATTTTAATGAGCATTCCCAGGTACTTCAATTACAAGCAGTACCTGGCTGCTCATGCAAATGGGGCTGTGCTGAGAGGAGCTGGGAGCTAAAATCCAATTTAGACTTGGAGCTCCATTATGCCAAATCAAAACACTGCAGCTGTCACAGGGATGAAGATTTACAGCAGCAACAATTTCCTTGTCCTAGTTAATATGTAAAATATTTGACCAGAACCAGAATGGTGTTGCCTCAGTGCCGTGTTTTCTGGAGGGTGTGGTAGCTGAGCTGACACAGTTGGTGCAAGATGTTGAACTTAAGGCCTTTACCTTCTTTTCCTTATTTATTTACAAAAATCTGCTGGAAGGATTTCTGTGTGCCCCAGGGTGAGACTCGGGCTCGAGCCAAAGCCCACAGAAGCTGTTTAGCCCAGCAAACATTTCCAGCACTGCATGCTGAAACCTGAGGGGGGTGGGAAATGACACAAAAATTGTGCCTTGGTGTGGGCTACCCTGAACATAATCCCAGTGCATGAGTTATACAATATTTGTATTGGTACAGACACTAGTTATTTAATATATGTTAAAGGAGAATGGGAATCTGGATTTCCCAGGCTATGCCCCATTGCTGGAAATGAGGCACAGGGGAGCTCCCCATCAAAGGCTGTGTTAATATATAAAGGGAGAGGGAGTGGGGGGAGGTTTTCCCTTTTTTTTTTTTTTAAATAATGATGCATAGCAATGTTTTTAGTTTAATTTTTTATATGAATGTAATTTAATTCATTTTTCTACTAACTTGATTATATTATGTTTTATAGTTGGTTTCCATTCATTGCAATTTTCCTAATTGTCCCAGATCCAATGCTTATGTTTCATAGGAAGATTTTTGTCAGTGAGTGTTTTGGGTTTTCTAGTTACCATAAATCAGATTTACCTTATGTATAAAAAAAAAGTTTACATGAGACTGTAAAATGTATAATATGTACATAATCTTCAGAATACAATTATTTTGGTAAATTGGCCTGTATTTTTAATGTCATGGTTGCAGTATTTAATTATTTGAGGCATAATAAAACTTGACTGCAGTCAATAAACTAGAATGTAGTTACTGTTCTTTCACAAGCATGAAGGTTTCTGTCAGTTTTCCTAATGCTGTGTTTGGATTTCCTTTTAAAGCAGGGACAGGCAGGGGAAGGGATGGAGCCCTGGCAGCATTTTTAGGGAAGGGGAATATTTTTGTTAATAATACTCCCACCTCTGTGCCTGGCAAGGGTCAGAGTGCCAGACCATGGGGTAGCTGAGCTGGTCGTCATTGCCACAGGATTCCTGGAATTCAGGGAATGCCAAATGCTTGGCTAAATCAAGAATTTAATGGGTTTCTGTGACCTAAAAAGAAGTGGAGCTGTGCCCCAGCCTTGGAGCAGGGGGTGAGCAGCACAGGGAATGCTCAGTTTTCTGCTCCAGAGTGTGATCCCAGCATGATGCTCTGGTTTAGCACTAACGAGAGGGAAAGTCAGAATTCAAAGGGAAAATTCCATCACTTTGGGATTTGGCAGCAGCAGAGCAGCCGTGGGCATCCCGTGACCAGGGCTGGCAGGGACTCCTCAGAATCCTGGAGACAGTTCAGGGAGCAGGGGGAGAGCACTGGGAAAACCCTGCTGGTGGAAGGAAAATCCAAACTGTAGACAGCTCGGGAGAGGAGAGTCCTGGTGCTTGGGCTGAAAACACACACAGGGAAACCCAGTGAGGCAGGAGCCCTCAGCCTCCCACTGAAACACAAAACAAAACCCCACAATGAAATTCTGACCAGAAATAGCCTGTTTGGTCATTGAGTTAATTAATCATTGCAGCAATTAATTTAAAACCTGTGATGAATTGTTGAGAACGAGGCAACTTTGAAAAGCCTCTCTGGTTCAGCCCCAGCTTGGGCATCACCGGGGATTCCTGCCCACCAACAAATTAATGCTCCACCAAAGTTCCAGATGTGGCAAAACAATCAGGACATTTTTTTCATCATAAATGCTCCATTTGTCAGCCACGTTCATGACCACAGCACCCCAAAGATATCTGGAACACGTTTCTGGTGCCCTGGGGGCTGCAGGAGCAGCCCCTCCTAGGAATGCCCATCCCAGAGCCTGGAAAAGCTGCCACAGGATCACAGAGCTGCCTTTGGTGCAGTTATGAGGGTAACAAGGAGTTGAAGTAGGTACAAAGGTAAGCTTTAATGAAAGGTTAAATCTCCCAGGGAGTTTTATCCACGGTCTTGTACCCAGAGAACAAAAAATAATAGTCATGGATGGCACTTTGGAAAAGGCAGCAGCCTTAATTAATGAACAAATGCTACTGCTGGGTGCTCAGCAGAACAAAGTTGTCAGTTCTGTGACAATGAGATTATGGAATTAATTCCCAGACTGTGTGGGATCCATTATCCCCCTGGTGTCAGAGAGAAGGGCCAAACTCAATCTTTCCCAGCAGGGATGCAAAGAGCCCCCTGGAGAGCTGCAGCAGTGCTGGGGGAGCCCTGTGCAGGACACTCCTGGCTGCACAATCCCCGAGCCCTTTGTGCACAGCAGACATTCCAATGGAATTCCTGCTTTTCAGGAATTTTGCAGTCATTTGCTGTGACAGGTGAGGAGTGTGACAGCTCCCAAGCATTAATCTGAGATGGTTTAATATGCATATATATATATATATATAAAATGGTTACAATTTGGAAGAGGGAAAATTAAAAGAAATGCTTCACTGTGAGGGCAATTAGGAACAGGAACAGGTGTCCCAAGGAAGTTGTGGCCTCCCCATCCCTGCAAGTGTCCAAGGCCAGGTTAGATAAGACCTGGAGCAGCCTGGAAGAGTGGGAGGTGTCCCTGCCTGTGGCAGGGGGTGGAACTGGATGAGCTTTAAAGTCTCCTCCAACCCAAACCATCCTGGAATGCCACATCTCTGAATGTACAGATATGCAGAAATATCTATTACAGGAAGTAATTTGTGCAGAATTCTATTTTCCCCGAGCCTTGTGCAAAAGGCTTTTGCAGATGAGCTCAGTTCTGAGTTTCCAGACTCTCCTGCAACCCAAGACAGACTTTCATGAGTATCTGTATCCCACTGACCTCTTTGCCTGAGGAACAGGAGCACAGTGTGGCACAGCAGAGCCAGCTGCACTCCTTGGGCTGCCACATGCTCTAGGAAACAAAGGCAAATTGGAAATGGAAATGGTTCCCCTCCCTGTTGCATGCCATGCCAGATGGCCGTGCTAAAGGATTGATTTGGTTGCAAAATGAAGGGATGTGGTGCAGTAATGAAAAACGCTGAGATGTTTCCAACCTCAAAACCAATATTTTGATGAGTTTTAAAATAAATTTGTTGAAAATAATGCTGTGATTTGAAGAAAGTCGTTGTGGAAGTGTTGTAATTCACAGTGGCAGATCTGCAAAGCCTCAATCCATGTTCCTGAAGAGACATCAAGCTTTATTCTGGGGAAAGTTTAAAATTAGAATATTGAAATATTCTTCTGCAGTTTCAAAATTGAGAAGTTGTTCAGAATGGAGTTTCTCACTGGTATTTTTGTGTAGAACTTCAAGAACCCAACCAGGAGACCTGCAAAGCCCCAAAACTTGAGTTCCTGTGGATTATTTGGGGGCTCTGTTGCAAAGCAAGGGGACAGTGCAAGGATAAGGAAAGAGCAGCCCATGACTTTCAGCCTGCTGCTCTTTCCACCTGGATTTGGGCTGCACTGTAATCAGCAGCTCTGCAGGTCATGCTGCATGCTGGTTCCACACTGTCAGACATCCCCCTCAGGGCTTGTCCTCACAGCAAACATCATTAAATTTGCAATTTACCTCAGTGCCTGCTGCATTCCCCGTTCAGATTGCCTCATAGACACCTCTGGTCTAGCCCTGCCTGAATGCAGCACAAAGCCCAGTTCTGGCCCTTCTCACCCTGTTTCCTTCCTCCTGTTCATCTTCCCTGCCTTCAGCAGGTGTTCTGCCTTTCCACCCATGAATGGCACTGACACCTCATGTCTTCCCCTCAGCATTAAAAACTGCTTTATTGAGCGTCTTGGATCGAAGCCTCTTCAGGTAACATCCCCAATAAATTAACCTCAGTCCACACCTGAGCTGCCCCCTGTTCTGAGGGGATCACCTGCACCACAGGAATTACAGGCAGTGTCCTGGGGACACGAGGGAAGGGGCATTTCCATCCTGCTGGGTAGCAAAGGTTTCACAGCTCAAGCTATTAAACGTCACAGTGTGGAAAAAGAAAAGCAGATTATTTGACATTCCTCTGTATCTTAGGAAACTGCTGAAGATTCATGAATATTTCAAAGAGCCCTGGCTTTCCAGAGAGGTGCTTTAAATCTCTTTGGTGTGCAACAGATGTGGTGCTTTTCATTCCAGGTACAGCATCACAGATTCTGCTCTAGCTTGGGTTGCTGGTGTTTTAAGCAGCAGAGGACAAAAAAAACTTAAATAAAAATCAATTTTTTTTTTTTTCCCTTTACAGGGCAATCCCACAACCGCCAATTCTGCTGGGGAATAGCCTGATCTGTGATTTGCTTATCCCACATCACCTCTTCCTTTTCCAGCAGCTGGACTTTGCTAAAAGTGCCTCCTGTGGGAAGCAGCATCCAACCTGGGCAAAAGCACAGCTCCCAGTTTTGTTTCCTTGCCTCCACAAAGCTGCACCTCGCCTTCTGACAGTGTTTTGTTGGGATAATTGTGCTCAGACCCAAAGGAGCTGGCTCCAGGTCAGATTCCAGGGGAGCTGCACAAGTCCCCAGGCTGTTTGTGCTGACTGACCCCTCAGCCACACCTGGACCCCTCTGGTGGGGGTTTGGAGCCTCCTCCCGACCTCCAAAGCCCACAGATCTCATCTCAGAGAATGCAGGCAAGGAAAACACAGACAGAAAAGGAGCCAAGGCTTCAGGCCTCGCAGGCAGAGCTCGGTTTGTTTGGTTCTTGTGGCCAGGGAGGGAAAGGCCACCCTCACTCTGTGCTCTCAGGCTCACCCTCAGTAACTGAGGCACCCCTGGGCAAGGCACATCCCCCCTCTGCAGGGCAGCACACCCATCCCACGTCAGGGAATGGCAAACCATGGTGAATTTTCCCCATTCCTCACAAGATTTGGGCCCATTTGGGTCTCCCCTCCTGCAGGGCACAGATGCAGGTGGGTTGCTGGAGCATCCCTTTGTGCACAAACCATTTCAGAGTGCTCAGGGGCTGAGAGCTCAGTGCCTGCCTCACCCTCCCCAGCAGGCAGCCAGCACTGACAGCCCAGTAATGCAATACCTAATAAGAGGATTAAGTAGAGAGGAATTCTGTTTAATATTGTATTAGCAAAGGCAGATCCCTTCCCTCACAGGATACAATGTCCACGCTTGTAAGGGAAGCTCATTGACATCTGATCAGTCAATAAATCTGTTCTTGTTTTTTAATGACCCCAAGAGCTGTTTCCACACGCTCACATCATCTTACCAACAATTTACCCTCATAAATTAATTATTTCCTGTAGGGCCTTTTAAACCCCATGACCTGTTTTAGCTCCTTTGCAACAGTTCTCATCCAATTGTAAATCAAGGCTCAGGACAGAGCAGGGTTAAACCTCACCAGCCCAAGCAGAGCTGTGCAAAACCAGTAACAGGGAAGCAGAGACACGAGGCTGCTCCTGGGCACAAAAACAACAAAAACAGGGCAAAAGCCTTCTCAAAGGATGCAGGAATCAGGTCAGAGGGATGGAGCTCGGCTGCTGTGAGGAAAGGCTGGGAGACCTGGGGTGGTTCAGCCTGGAAAAGAGCTGGGGGTGACCCAGTTGTGACCTTCCAGTACCTGAGGGGAGCTGCAAGAGGATGGACAGGAACTGTTTAGGAGGGACTGGAGGGCCAGGATAAAGGGAATGGGTTTAAACTGACCAAGGGCAGGGTTGGAGGGGATATTGGGAGGAAATTCTCCCCTATGAGGGTGGGCAGGCCCTGGCACAGGGTGCCCAGAGCAGCTGTGGCTGCCCCTGGATCCCTGGAAGTGCCCAAGGCCAGGCTGGACAGGTCTTGGAGCAGCCTGGGAGAATGGGAGGTGTTGGAATTGGATGATCTTAAAGGCCCCTTCCAACCCAAAGAATTCTGGAATCCTACAGCTTAGAATAAGTGGCTTTGAGTCCTTTGGTGCAAAATCCTGCGCATGACATTTGAATAATTCCCACTTCTGTGCCTGAGTTTCCTGTCTGTGCAAACAGGGAGGACAGTCCTCTATTATCATATAAGGACTTGATCAATAAGAATGCATTAAAGATTCATATTTGGGTGTATTAAAGCATCCATGCTATGCTAATGTCTCCCATTTAAATACTATAAAAAGCTCAGTGGGCTCTTGACTGAGCCATTAAGTGAACGATGGGCAAATTGGAAATGTCCAAGAAAAAAGGAGCAGAATTACACTCTGCTATGAAACACCAGGCAGCTCCCATAAAAATCAATGGCACTGCATAGCAGTAAATTGCAGGGGAGATGAGCTTTATTTCATGGCTCATAAGTGAACATGAATCTCTAACAACCTGTCAGCCCTGACAGCTGTGCCTGGGCAAGGACTGGGGTTTGGGGAGCTGCCTCCAGCCCCTGGATGGGCTCCTGTGGGCAGCAGCTCCTCTCCAACAGGGAGAATCAACCAGGGGAAGGGATTATCCGCACAAGGTGATGACTTAAGTTTTATCTTCCATGTATTTCAGGCTCTGTGCTGCCCAGGGTGCAGCTCTGAGCTCACAGGCAGGGTCACTCAGCTCTGCACACAGCAGGGACA